>JBCFYV010000003.1:57587815-57606072 GCA_039000515.1 Timema cristinae | reverse complement strand
ACTTTTGGCCCCAAGCTTCCATGGTTTTGGAATTTGTGGCACCAGCCCCCCATGGTTTTTTTGGGATATGTTATTTGGTACCAGCTTCAGGGTTTATTTGGGACTATACTTGTGTGGCACCAAGCTTCCATGGTTATTTGGGACTATACTTGTGTGGCACCAAGCTTTCATGGTTATTTGGGACTATACTTGTGTGGCACCAAGCTTCCATGGTTATTGGGACTATACTGTGTGGCACCAAGCTTCCATGGTTATTTGGGACTATACTTTTTGTGGCACCAAGCTTCCATGGTTATTTGGACTATATTTGTGAGGCGCCAAGCTTCCATGGTTATTTGGGACTATACTTTTGTGGCACCAAGCTTCCATGGTTATTTGGAACTATACTTGTGTGGCGCCAAGCTTCCATGGTTATTTGGGACTATACTTGTGTGGCACCAAGCTGCCACGGTTATTTGGGATTATAATCCTGTGGCACCAAGTGGTCGGTCGTAATTATTGTAATTTCTATTACACTTATAACTCATAAAGGGCACTCCTATTCTAATCCAAGTTTGAGATAAGAAAGCCCACAAACATGGGAATCGGAAAGGGGATCAAACTCATGTGGTCTGATTTTTCGGTAAGCGGAAGTGTGGTTCAAATTTTGGCTGGGTGCACTGAGCTGTTTTCTCCTAATGACTTTATATAATTATCTTTCTTCCACTTCCTTTACATTCTATCTTCCTAATTACAACCCCATTTGCGATTATATAGACCGGGAAAGTAGTAAGATTTTGAGAATGTCATGGAGGATAAAGTTATTTGAGATAACAATCAGTCTGATCCCAGGTTCAATTTGTGCTAACAGTGCCTTGTGTCCAAAACAAGTGGTTAATTATATCAAAGCAACTAAAAATAAATGGTACGGTGCCCGCACAGACTTTCTCCCATTTTATTTTAAAATAAACATTTATTAAAAACTAGTAAGATTTGTGGAAATAAATATTACGTCTATATATTGTTGTAAAAAACTATACCAAAAATCATAAATGAAATAATATACACTGTTACTTACTCTATAGCATTATGAACTAGGAACACTCTTACATAAAAAATTGAGAAAAAAGAAAAAAAAATTTCACCAAAGAGTATAAGAATCAAATTCATTTTCAAAGATTTGAGTTTTAAAAGTATACATATTTGATTATAGCTAATAATATTATTGGTTTTATAAAAGTATATTTCAAATAAGAGGCTTTTTACTGTAATCGTACTACAACTCAATATTTAGGAGAATTATCAAAATTGGAAAATTCCCACTATGTAGGCCTAAATTACTTTCAAAGTCATTTTCGTGAAAAATGAGAACTGCCACCTTTTTTATAACGATAAACAGTGCTTGGATATACATTTTAACTAAATTGTAGAAGCTAATTTGGAAAATTGATTTTTTCTCTTTTTGCCCTTTAGTAAGTAAATTGCTGTTAAATATTGTGTTAGATATCTAGTTCCAAAAACTACTTTGGAGGACCTTAAGAAAGTTCCAGATACCAAGTTTTAGCCCCAATTTGTATAAATGGTTTTATCTCTGGCCGAGGTACAGACAGACAAACAGACAGATGGCATTGCGAAAAAAACTTTTTCTGTATTGGGGGGTCATTTAAACGTCGACATTTATCAAAATCTCGAGCGCGAATTTTTTGACGATCCTGGTGCTTTCTCTCCGAGGTGTCGACAGGAAGTAATAACCTTTTAAGGATAGCCGAAGCCTATATTAACCAGCTCATTTGTAATTCATGTGAATAATAAAGCTCTACCATTACCGCATCATAGTGCGTCTTTCTATGTTCCTCACTAGAAATAGAGGAACTGAGACCAGAGAAACCATTTTCCATATCAAAAATAAATAGAATCTATTTCAATGATCCAATTTCACTGTTTCAAGTGAAATATTGGGGAAAAAATCCCGTTATTTTCTTTTAGCACGTTTTCGGGTTTGTACGCAAATGTACTAATTAACTTATGAGTAGGGATTGGTAAGGCTGCATTTAGTAAGGCTACCAACAATTGCGTGGAGGGAGGGGTGGAAAACTATTTTTAAAAAACACTCTCAGTAAGCCCGAACTAGATTTGAACCCAATCTCTCTGCCATCGGCATACTAGTTAACATGGAGGACCCCCATAGACCATGCAGCACCGAAAGCAGATTTCCTAGTTAATTGATAGTTAAATGGGCTCAAGACCGAAATCATTTGAAAATTTGATAAGAATGTTGCTTGGGGGCGGGGATATTAATCTCCAATTAAAGGGTCAGAAAATTTTAATATAACAGAAAAAATTGATGTGTATTTATTTTTATGCCAAAATATCAACCAATTCAATTTCTTCACGCTTTTTTTTAGGGCTATGTGTAAAAAACTTTGAAATAATTATATAGATCATAAATTAAGAAAAACTCTTGTGCTCTCTGGAAAATAAAATTGTTTTAATTATAAAACAAACATTAAATACCCTTAATTTATATTAAAGTATATTTATTAGATAAATGAGAACAGTACTGAATAGACTAATTTAAAGTTATTAATATGAAAAAAGGGGGTGGGGAAAAACTCTTTTTTAAATAACAAAGATTGAATATTTACAAATAGCTGAGATTTGAAGCTCGAACATCAACGACAATCTATTCCACTGAATAAATTAAAACAATAAATAATAATCCTGATAATTTATAACGTTGGGGGTTTTTCAAATTTGACGTAGATTAGATTTTTACATATTATATTCTTAGTTTGTTAGTGAAATACAATTTTTAGAAACAGCCGTGCTTTTTAATGAACTAATTCTCGAAATATCTTAAATTAAAACATCACTTTTAAAATAAGTTAAGAATAATATTTTTAGTATTAACTAGCTAAGGTTCCAAATTTGAAAATACAAGCTAAATATTCTAATCACTTTAAATCTTCTTTTGGAAAGAAAAAGAATAAAAATCCCCTACATTAAAACAATCACAAATGATCAACTAATCAGCCGAGTTTCTTGTCTATAATCTAAACTGAATATTCTGAATCATTCATATTATTAGAAAATATACGGTACTGTTCAGGATGTGAACATTGAATTTAACAAATAGTGTATTGACTTTATTCGTTTTAGAAGTATTGTGTTCGATGTGATTGTGTCTATTTGAAAAACTTGGGTGCTGGCCTAGTTAAAGTTTTTATAACTGTCACGTCAGATACAACGTTATTAAAGCTAAATTACAGGAGCATAGTCAGGGTAGGTAGTTAAGAGCTAGTGTACACACATTAATATGGATATGGGATAAGAAAATCGCAATGATGATCACAAATTTCAACAAATGCAACACCATTCGAAGTGAACTCTAAATGAATATATGAAATAATTCAAAGCCAACCAGCCCCTGGTGTGTGGTCAGTGCATTTGGCTAATAGACTAGGAGTACCGGTATCGATTCACTTGGTACTTGGGTATTTTTCCCGAAGTGTGAATTATCCTATGGTCACTAGGATTTGGTTAGTTTAGGCTTAAGCTACCGTAGGTTTAAGTTTTTTCCACTGGTTTCACACTTCATACTATAACCCTAATCTACCTCATCAGGAATTGGAAAGAGTCTCCACGGAAAGATGCACGATTATTACATTCGGGCTTCCCTGGGAAACGGTTCGTTAGTAAATGGATATTTTACCAAAACTGGGCTAAGAATAATGTAGCTCTTACGCGCCAAATAAATATATAAAAATACAAGCCTAATCAAAGTCCAAATAAGTTTTATAAATTTTTTTAGGCTTGTAAAATAGTATAATGTTAAATATTATATTATATTACATTATGCAATAAAATTATTAAAAAAGATTTTATTGAACAAAATTATTATTAATATTTAATTTTTTCTGAAAAATCAAGTTATTATCACAATTTATAAATTTAATTACCCCAGATTTTTTTAATATGAATATTAATTAATAACGTACATAACATACAGTAAACCATAAACATTCCTTTTCTTGAATTAACTGTCCTATGTTGTTTTTTGGAAAAAAAAAAAATTCAACTGCTAGCAGTTGTATTCATGGATATCAGAACGTCTCGTGACTAATATTTTCAATTAGTGAAGGGAAGGTAGGTTTTTTTATATTAAATTTTCCCCCAAACCCGCTTGTGAATACGGAATTACATTTTTTTTAAACAACGTGTCTTAAAACATGAATTTAAAACGAGATTTTTAAAAAAAAAAGAATTGTTCATTAAAATATTGTGTGAAAAAATGTAAAAAAATAATTATTATATGATATTGAATAATGTTTTATGGTTAATATCAGGTTTTTGAATCTGTTTTCATAACAACAGTTAAGATTTAAAAAGATTGTGATATATTTTTGGGGGCCCCTTTAGGGACTGAAAAAAAATAAAAACAAAAAGAAATAAATTTACTCGGCAAAATTTAGAAGTGGGAAGACGACCCTTTAAAACTCGAGACCCTGGGGAAAATTTTTAAAAAAAAACATGAAAATTTTAAATAAAAATGGTTTTTAAGAAAAAAAATAGATTTAACTAAAAAAAATAAATTAAAAAATAAAATTTTTGAAACTTTTTTGGGGTTTTTTGCTTCTTTCTTTTAAAATCCCCAATTTACCATGGGAAATTGGATGTTTTAAAATCTAATTTTACAAAAAAAAATAGTATTTTTGAAAAAAAAAAAAAAAAAAAATAAAAGTCTAGTTCTTGCAAAAACACTTAGCTTTTCCTTTTGTACTTGTACTTTAAATTTAAAAATCTTAATTCATTTAAAAAAAAATTTAGATTAAGAGCTCCCAGTTTTGGCTCCAGTTAGCCCAACACGAGGAAGAAGACCCTACCCTAAAAATGTTTCCCCAAAATAAAATTTTTAAAAAGTTTATTTTTTAAATTTCCCAAGTCCAAAAAAAAAAACTAATATATTAAAAAAATGATAAAATGTTGGCTAGGGGAAAGGGAAAAAAATTTTTTTTAAAATTGCAGGTTTAATATAAATAATGAAAAAAAACCCCAATGAATTTTTGAAAAGGTTTTCTTAAAAAATTTAAAAATTTTTTTTTTTATCTTAGAAGGGAAAAGCGCGTTTTTGGGAGTTTTTTTACATCTTGCTTGTTTCTCTTTTTATAATCCGAGATTGCTACTCATTTTTTTTGACAGATTGCGAGGGTTAAAATTCATCATGGCATTTTTAAAAATAAATAAAGAAGCGTCAAAAAAATTTTTAGAAGGATAATTATTATTTTTAATAAAAGGAAAATGTTTTTCCTTAAGAAAAAATTTCCCTTTTTAAAATTATTTAAAAAAAAAGTTTTTACTTTGTTCCTTCAGCCCCTTTTACTTTATTGAAGGGTTTTTAAATTGTTTTAAATTTATCGGCCCGGGAAATTACAGGGGGCGTCTTTGAAGTGTTAAATTTCCCAAATTTTAAATTTGGGAACTCTTAAAAAATTGAAAAATAAAGGGGAAATAATTTAGGGTGTAAACTAACGCACAAATTGTATTCCTGTTTTTTTTTAAAAAAGTATTTTGATTTTTTTCAATGTAATTTTTTTTTTCAAGGTTTTAAAAAATAAACCCAAAATATTTTATTATTCAACGTATTTACAATATATATTATATATTTTCATTTTATTTAAATTTTTAAAAATTTTAAATAAAAGTGGCCACTTTAATAATCCTTTTAAAGTTTGTTGAATTTTTTAAAATTTCTTAAGAATTTTTTAATGCCATTTAATTAACAATTTGAATTAAAAAAAAATTGTATGGATCAGGTATGAATGTCTTTATTTTATGAAAACAATTTTAATCACCAAAATAAAATTTAAATTCCCATTTTTTAAGGAAAAGATATAAATCTTGCTTGAAGTTTTCCAAGAAATTTTAAATTTTTTAAATATGTCCCTTTTCCCCAATGTATTACAATACTGAACATTGTTAAACTAGAAAATTAAATTTAAAATTTCTTGAGACCAGAATTTACTAAGCGGGATTTAAATGGTTTTAAAACCCCAAATAATTTTCCCCCAAAAAAGAAAATTTGACAGAAAAATTTTTCAAAAAATCCTAATTTAAAAATTTTTATGATTTCAGTGGGCTTCACTTAATGTAATATTTTTTGTATCCCTTAACAATCTTTGAAAATTTAAAATTTCAATTTTTTTATCTTGTTTTTAGGGGGTTAACAAAAAATGAATGTTTTTAAATTTTTAAATTTCTATCAAAAAGGTGTTTTTTCCCTTTAATATTTTTTGTTTGTTTTAAAACCCCATTTTGGATTTTTTTTGTTTAAAAAATTTTAAAAACAAAAAAAAATTTTTTTGGTCTATGAAAATAAGTTTTTCCCCAAATTTTTGCCCCGTCTCAATTTATTACATATTTGAACCACCAATGCAAAGGAAACCGAAAAATTAATTTTTTTTTAAAAGCCCCAAAAATTTTTTATATGTTTAAAATTTTAAGGGGAAATTTTAAAAAAATTCCCCAATGATTCCGTACTGGGAAATTTGGGGAAACCCCAGGTTTATTTTTTTATATACCAAAAAAAATTGGTTTTTTTTTTGTTAATAATTCTTTTAAAAGAAAAAATTTAAAAAAAAAATAAAACCCCAAAATTAACCCTTTTAAAAAAAATAAACCCAAAATACTTGGGGGGTGTTTAAAATAAATTTGATTTGTTTTTTTCCCCACTTTGTACTCCCATCGAGAAATTTCGAAATGGTCCAAAAAAGATTAGAAAAAAGGGGGAAACCCAAATGAGGTTCATAAATTACTCCCTTTTTTTAAAAAACCAAACGATTCTTTTAAAATAAAAAAATTTATAAAATTTTTATTTAAATTTGTGATGGGCAAAAAAATTTAAAAAATTTTGGGGTTTGTTTGATGTCCGCGTGAAAAATAGGGCTGGAGGGAACTTATTTTTTTCCCTTTCCCGAAACTCTTTTGGGTTAAAACCCGGTTTGCACTTTCCCATTACTTTTTATTCTGGGCCCGGGAAAAACATTAGTGAAATTTGGGAAAAGTAGGGAAGAGTTAACTTTAAAACGGTACAATTTAGCTATTGGGATATGCGAAAGTTTTTTAGATTAGAGAGTAGTAGAAAGGGAAAGTTTTTTAAAAAATAAAAATTTTTATTGGAAGCAAAATGGTAAGTTACAAAATTTAAACGCAAAAAAATTTGCTAAGTACTTTGTTTCCCACAGAGAACCCGTTAGGGTCGATAATTTATAGATTTTTTAAAAAAAATTTTTCCTTTGAAAGGTTTTAATAAATAAAAATTTTAGAAAAAAATTCAAAAAAAAATTTAAAAAGAAAATGTTATTTGATGTTGTAAAAACCCGTAACAAAAAAATTTTATAATATTGGGGTTTGGGGGCCCCTTTTAACAAATTAGTTGAAACAAGGGAAATTAATTGCGGGGGGGGGGGGGGGGGGGAAAAAATGAAAAAATCAGTCAGTAAGTTGTTTTCATTTTTGTTGTTTTCCCCGGAATGAAAAATTTTGGGAATAAACCCAAAACAAAAATTTTTTATTATTTTAATTGTGGTGTAAAAGGGTCCCCCCCCAAAGACAAAAAAAATTTGAAGGTTTTTGAAAAAAAATTTCTTTATTGGGTCAAAAAAATGGGGGGAAAGGGGGTTTTTTTAAAGATTTAAAACCCCTTTAAAAATTCTTTCAAGTTTTTTTAAGGAAAATAAAGTTAGTGTTTACGTTGAAGGAAAAATGAAACGCAAATGGGAATCTAAAAATTTGTTCAGAAAAATGAGGGAAAAAACCCAAAGGGAAAGAGCCCAATTTGGGAATACTGCGGGGGTTTGGAAATTTTAAAGGGAAACTGAAAGAAAAAGGATGTATTGAGGTGTGTGGATAAAACTACCTCAAAAAAGAGAAAGGGGGGTTGTATTTTGTAAAGTGGAATGAACGTCCTAGTTATAGGCTAGGGGTAAAAAAGTACCCGCTTTTGCGGTGGAATAAATTTAGGAAAAAACCCCCTTTTGGTATACCCGCGGGGTTTTTCTCCCCCCAAAATTTACGTCCCCGTTTATGGGGATTTGAATCAAGTCTGGGGGGCCCCAGTTTGGTTTTTGGGGTTTAAAGAAATTTTCCGGGGGAAAATTTTCCCCTATATTAATAGTGATATTTTATAAGGTAAAGTAAAACCAAGTAAAATTCCCCCAAAAATTATTTTAAATACTTCCCAAATTACTTTTTTTGGTAATGAGCCCAAAAAAATTTTTATGTTTAAATCTTATGGGTGTTGGCGGGGAAAAATAATCATTAAAGGTTGTACCCCATCTTTCATATTTCAAACATTTCTAAAAATATTTCAAATTGGGTTTTAAAAATTTCATCAATAATTAAAAGCTCAAATAGGATTTTTTTAAAATTTAAAAATTAAAATTGAAAAATGGTATCTTTTAAAAAACCCAACAATTTTTTATGTCATTTTTTATTAAAAAATGTTTTACTCCAAGAGGGTCCGATGGATTTTAAAAATTTTTAAAATATAAATTTTAAACTTTCGCGTTAGCGTGAAAAGTTTTTGGAGGAGGATAGTTAAAAGATTTTTAAAAATTACAAAAGTCATTAATATTAAAAAAATTTTTTTTTAAATTTGTTTTTTCCCACTGGATTCCCCCAATAAACTGTGGGGTTTTTTAGTTTTTTTGGGCCAAATAAATTTGTGTGTAGTGTGTTTTTTTTTCCCTTTTAGTTTGTGCTTTTTTGGGTGAAGAAATTTGGGACCCCGGGTCTAAGTTTAAATTAAGAATTTTTCCCCTTTTGCAAAAAATTTTTGGTAATAAAGGATATAAGCTTTTTACGACCCCAAAAATTTTTGGATTTTTGGGAAAAAAATTATTTTGAAAAATATTTTAAAAATTTTTTAAATAATTTGACATTAAATTTTGTACGCTTTTTAAAATTTATATTAAGGTTGTTTTTTTAAAAGGCATTGAGCCCCCTTGGGGAAAGGGAAAAAAAAAGCGACAATCTCCTTTTTGGGAATGATTTTTAAAATTTGGTGGTGGTTTAAAATTTTTTGTGTGTTTGTGGTGTGTGTAAAGGAAATTTTCCCCCTTTAAAATAGTTTTCACTGCCCTTTCCCAATAAAATGCGGGAAAAACTTTTTTTAAACCCGAAAAGTTTAATAAGCAAATAACCAGGTTGGGGTTTAAGATAAGAAGTTTGGGTGGTTTAATTTAAAAAAAAAATTTCCCTTATTTTGGTTTATTTCTCATGCAAAACCCCCCTTTAGGTTGTTTGCATATGTCCCTTTTACTCTAATGTTTTAAAAAAGAAAATTTAAATTTAAAAAAATTTTTATTGTACCCAAAATTGCTTTGGGGGGTTAGGGTAAAAAAATTTTTGGGAAAAACCCAATCTGATTTTAAAACCCCCCGGTTTTCCCCGTATGGGCCCGTCCAGTAATTGTGGGGTCCCCCTTAAAGACCTTTAAACCCAATGGAGGGAATAATCAAAGTAAAAAAATTACTAAGCTCTAAGAATTTACTTCGCCCAAAATTTTTTTTTTAATTTTATTATGTTTTTTTTAAAATTATAAAAAAGAGTTTAGAAAAAATACCCCTTTTTAGAAAAAACCCCGTTTGAAATGCTTTTTAGAAAATGGCTTTTAGTGATGTTTTATAAAACTTTTAAATAAATTTTTTTCCTTGTTAAAAAATTTTTTCGCCGTTTTTTTTTAAAATTAACCTCAATAAAGGGCATTGTATTTATGGCAATAGTTTTCGTTATGTGTATACATTAATCTTAGCAGTGTGGCAATTAAAGTTGTTGGAGATAAAATCATTAAAACATAAGAGTATTTTTATGATCTTAAAATTAATCAAGAATTTTTATAAAGATTTTATTATAATACTTTTGATAACCTCGCTTTGTGAAATTGGCCTAATTAATGTATATTTAAATGGAGGAACTGTTTTTAAAGATGTTCCTTTTAATTATCATGAAAAATTGATTGCACTAATAAGGGATTTTTTAGCAAAACAATAGTATAATTTTAATTAAGAAATTATCAAAAGTGTATTTAATTTAGAGATTACACTGACTTACTGACAATTAATATTCAAATTATAACAAGGAAAAAAAAAGTGCTTTAATGCCTAATGTAATCCCCAATGCTCGTTATTAATTTCATTTGAAAAAAACACCAGTTTTATTAATTATTAAAATAAAAACAATAACAGTGTTAATCAATTCTAAAAGCTTTGATAGTTGCTTAAAAACAATTTGAATCTGATACTAAAATGTTTTTAAATAAAAAAAAATAATGTTTGCTTTTATAATTCCATCAATTATTATTATATTATTTAAGTAGTCAATTAATTTTACATTGTATAAAATGGTTGCTATTTACAATGTAATTATCAAGCTTGATTACTCAAGATTGACAGAATAATATTATTTTGAACGTTATAAAACTCTTTTTCTTAATCATAATGTAACGGATTATAAACATTTTTATTTTTTATACACTAACCCAAGTGCCTTTAGTTCAGAGTATTTTCCAATCAGGGATATCGAATGTAATTACACTAATTTTAGGGAAAGAGGATGGTAGAATTTGGAGGAAACGTACCCGAATTTGTAGGGAAGGCGAATGGAATATCATTCAGGGGAAAAAACACCATACAACCAACGATTGGCGTTCGAGCACCGACATCCTCCAAAAACCAGTCATTTACAAGAGTGGGCCCTTGTCTATCGATGATGGTAGCGTAAAGGGGTTTAAATTTCGTTTGAAACAAATTAAAAGCAAGACATTTATTATCTATAACGTTTTTGATCAAATGATTTGTTTTGGGCTCAAATTACCTCATGTCACTGATATAGAAAATGTATATAATTAAATGTAGGTATTAATGATTGTTAAAAATCAAATGTTCTGTCAAAGGGAAAACTGTTAATAGGAGAGTTTATTATTAAACACCGCGTCTTACTACCCGTTCGGGGTTTTACGACAACGCTAATGTGTAATGGTAGGGTGATTGTGAGATGAATGAAGGACCTACAGTTTAACGTGTAAATCCAAACCACGGTGGGGCTGGCATTCCCACATTTTACAAGATGTCTTGTCAGAGGTGAAGGAAGGGTTTGGTAATCAATAAATCTGTGCCGGGACCGTGGATTGAACCCCGGCCACCAGCACGAAGTCTGACACCTTACCCTAGATCACCAGGTCACCCTTAATATGAGTGGATAACTATAAATTGAAGTTAATTATACCAATGTGTTTTTCTCCTGTAAACGTCAAACACTTCACGTTTTATTTTCAACGAAAAAAACAGGGCCATGTCTTTGACGCGTGCGGGTTAGTTTAAATTGTGGTGGGGTTTATTCGAATTATTTTTAATTTCCACTTTTTCCCACTTTAAATTTTCTGAAAACCATTTGCGTCTATTGTTTGGTATTGAAATATAACTTCCAATTTTTTTTGGTTATGTGGTTATGATCTTACTAAAGTCCTGGCTATTCTTTAAATTAACTATTTACTGGTTGGGGATGAGTGTTCATAATTTTATAAAAAATGTACCTGCAATTACCAGGATGGTGTAAGAAAACCAATTAGTGAGAACACATTCAATTATTCCCTCATCATTGACAACATAGGTAGACGACAGTGACGTCTATTCCGTGTGCCCATGAGGTGGGCTTTGTATTTATTTTGTTGAAAAATATAATATTGATATTTGTACATTCATAGTGATTTAGTAAGGGAATTTTTAAAAAATACTAATTAATTATTCAAGGAAAAACCCAAATAAACAATAACAAAAGGATCTAGTTCTAATGAAAATATTATAATTGATATGAATATATAACCGGCCCTCTGGGATTTCCAAAGGCTTAAAAAGAGGAATTAAAACCCGCTAAGGAAAACTTATATATTCATCAACTTTTCTGTATCAATTTTTCATATTCTACATAATTTAGCTATGTTTCAGTCTCAAACTATATTATCATATCTAACCTTATTAAACAATTCTTTGCTTAATTTCCTGTTTACTACCCTAGGTTAAATTTTAACTTTTACTTTTGACAACTCTGGATCTTCAATATATACCTTTAACTTAAATTTAACTGTTTTATTATAATTAATATATCTTTCTTAGTAATTTTTTACTCTAACATGTAAAATTGGAATATGTGATTTTTATTTTTATTTATTGTCTAATTTTAATATGTTTTTTGTATTTTAAACTACCGTATTTAACTTGTTCTTATTCTACTTGATTCACATACCTTAATAAGAATTACAAATTAAAGGTTTTTTGCTAAGGGTTTGCCAGTATTATATTCAGTATCTTTTTTTCTATATAATGGTAATATATATTTATTCAGACTTGTTATTATATTTAACTGTTCAAACACTTATAATTCTCAGTATGTTTTTCTAATTAAATTTTTTTTTCTTTAATTCTCCTTATATTTCATATAATTATATTCTTTTCATTTAGAATTAGATCTTTTGTTATTGTTTATTGGTGTTCCTTGTAATTAATTAGTATTAATATTTTAATGTAAAAGTAATTTTTTTTTGTGTAGTTGTGAATAAAGTATAGACGGGTCGGTTTCAGTTCTCTTCTTAAGAATCATAAATGGTTTCGGGACCTAGAAAGTCAGTTTTTTGGTTCCTGGCTATATTATATATATTTAAAAAAATATTTAGAAAAAACTATATTAATACAAGGAAATATATTTGAAAATAATATTTCACTTTAAATATACCAATATTTTTTTACCTTTTAGATTTATGGTTGCCATATACAATTTTTTTTTAACTATTCCCATTAAAAAAGGTGGGGGAATAGTAAATAATTTGATGGCGGTGGGTTTTTTTTTGTTCAAAATTAAATTTTAACCCAAGATTGGGACTAGAAGCCAGCATTTTAATATATAATTTTGGAGCCGGCCTAACACTTAAAATTTTTGTAGTGTTTTACCTTTACAAAAATTATTGTTTTATTTGTATCAATTTTATTAATTACACAGAAAAATTATAGTATATTTAAAAAACATTCAACTTTTAAAATTTAGTTAGTGTTTATTATTTTTTGAAATTTTTATCGGTATTTATTAAAATACTTGGCAAGAAAAAAAGTTTAAAAAGTTGGGGAGAGTTTAGGCGTTTCATTGCCTACATTTAAGGGTGTATGAAGTTTTGAATATTGCATCTAAATAAAAAACGACATTGATTCAATTTTGACACTAACAATAAACCCTTTGAATCCTCCAAACATTTAGAATTAAGAAAATCTTTGGTGTGTTATGGAAGAAATTTTAAATATCGTATAAATATTACATATTTCAACAATTAGTATAATTTTTAAAATAGCTACTAAACAGTATTTTAACACCACAAGTGATTAAATTACATCTACAATGCAACATAAACTCGAATATGTTTGTATAAGAATAAAAAGTGATTTGTTTGATTGTTTAAAACTTCCCTTTACTTAGATGTGCTGTACACTTAGGATGCTACATGGTAGAGCAAAGAGACATATTGCAGCCATTTAGAAATTGCTAATTATTTAAGAATTTGTTTGATATTTAAAAAAAGTTGTTTTTAGCTAAACATAGGCGAAAGTTAATAGCAAGTTTCTGGCCAAATAAAAAGTTTAAATTTTTAGCTTGAAGCTAAAAAACCAACTATTTTCTGCATGGAAATTTGTACTTTTGATATTATAGCAAATGGCTAGAAACCTAGATCTAACCTTCCTTTATAAAATAAATAGTCATGTTTTGATTAGGTCACAACAGACCATTTTAAGTAGTGTGTAATTGTTTTTGTAAGTTATCACACAATTTTTAAAAACTTTAAACTTGAAATGTAGATTTTTAAACTGATCCTCACCTTTGCTATATTTTGGTGAAAACAATATTAAAAATATCAAACCACTTTATAAATAATCCGGGATTTCTAAACGTCTACAAACGCTTGCTTCTATCTTTCGATACCTTGTAGCGAGTACCTTAATGGATAACTTAAATATGAAAATTCTTAGCTTCAACATCAACTCATCATTTAAAAAGTGACCATCAAACACCCCTACCTATCTTACATTTTCCTGATAAGATTGTTACAAGTACAGACTAACAATATGTGAATTTTCAAGAAAAAAGTGCTGTTATGTTAGTTGACGAATAATACTCTCTACACTGTCCTTTAAACTCCACATTAGTACACAAAGGGTGAATTAAAAAATCAACACTTTTTTTTTACTTCGATGATTAATAATGAACCATTCTCAAATGTGACTTTCAAGGTTGAATTTGATTTGGCACACATATATTATTTGTTGGAATACAATTTCACTGCAATTATTTTTTATAAACAATTTTTAAAAATGTATTATTTTTAGTTCACGCAAGAGCTTAGTAGGGTTTTATTTGTTTCAAACATTTTATTGGGTCGTATAAACCAGAAAATAAATTAATTGATTTGATTGGAAGGTATTTATTTTGAAACCTATGAAAGTTTCTTAAACATTTTTCATATATTCATACGTCAAACCATGTAATTTACAACTGTCAATTTAGATAAAAAATATCAATAAATATAATGCTAATAAAAGAGTAAAATGTGATCAACGTTGAGAGTAAAAATTATGTTTGTATATTTAATGTTCCTTCCTATAAGAATCCTGATTTATGGCTATGTTGAGTTGGCTGTTACTTAGACAGAAGGGGGACTTTTATTATTTGTTTGTGTTTTTTAAAACCTATATTTAATTCATGTAGAAAAGTTGGAAACTATAATAACTTTATAGTGAACTTGATTAATGAGTTTAAAGTTTTCTTAGCTTCAGTTCCAACTCCACCAACATAATAATAATTAGGCTCTTGAATGCACAGCTCGTTTACATTCAAAAGTTTTACAGTGGCTGCACCATTGTGGAGTCAAGCAACTTCATCTTGCTTACTCTTCAGGATGAACAAAGTCTACAATGATCTGAGTTGTAAGCAATTAAGCCTTAAAGGTGTTCCTTATTCGGAACCCCTCATTTTAGTTAAAGTAGCACCATCAAGTCTTGTCTCATAAGGTCTTCTTCCACACACTCTGGTGCACATATTTGGCATTTGATTTAAAACCCGACACCTCGAGTATTTGTTGTCGTAGGTTAAGAAAGTCCGATGCCTGTGGGGGGGAGAGCCCACTCTTGCCGCGGAGGAGTTGGACGCGGCTGGAAGGCGGTGACGATACGCCAGGGGGATGGCACATCCTGGGGGTGGGAGGCGGCACTAGCATGTGGTGATGCCGGCCGAGCAAGGCGGCGGCGGTGACGGCCGCGTGGTGGTTGCGCGTGCGCCGCTGATGACACAGTAGCGCGGAGTGGTCGGGGTGGGGGTGAAAAGTACTGTTGCAGTGCGGTGAGGGGGATGCCCGTACAAGTGGTGCGGTCTGGTGGCAACAACAGCCGCCATCTTCATTTTTCGATCTCCGCTTCTGGAGACGTTTCGCCTTCGCCCGACGGTTCTGGAAACCAGATCTTCACCTGCGTTTCCGTGAGATGCAAGGACGACGAGAACTCTGCCCGACTCAGCGATGGAGAGGTATTGCTTCTCTCGGAACTTCTTCTCCAGCGACAGCAGCTGCTGTGTCGTGAAGGGGGTCCGAGGTTTTTATTTTTTTTTTTTTTTTTTTAAACCCTTTAATCCCCCCCCCCAAAAAAAAATTTTTTTTTTTTTTTTTAAAAAAAAAATTTTTTTTTTTTTTTTTTTTTTTTTTAAAATTTTTTTAAAAAAAAATTTTTTTTTTTTAAAAAAAAAAAATTTTTTTAAAAAAAGGGTTTTCCCCGGGGTTTTTTTTTTCCCCCAAAAAAATTTTTGGGGAAAACCCAAAAAAAAAAATTTTTTAAAAAGGGGGAAAAAGGGGGAAAAAAAACCAAAACCCCCGAAATTTTTTAAAAAAAAATTTTTTTTTTTCCCCCGGGGGGAAATTTTTTAAAAAAAACCCCAAAAAATTTTTGGGGGGGGGGGGGGGGAAAAAGGGGAAAAAAGGGGGGCCCCCGGGGGGGGAAAGGGCCCTGGGGGGGGGGGGAAAAAAAAACCCCCCCCCCTTTGGGGGGAAAAAATTTTTTTAAAATTTTTTTTTTTTTTTGGGGGGGGGTTTTAAAAAAACCCCTTTAAAAAAAAACCCTTTTTTAAAAAACCCCGGGGGTTTTTTTAAAATTTTTTTTTTTTTTGGGGGGGGGGTTTTTCCCCCCTTTGGGGTATTTTTTTAAAAAACCCCCCGAAATTTTTTTAAAAAAACCAAAGGGGGTTTTTTTTCCCCAAAAAAATTAAAAAAAAATTTTTTTTAAAAAAAAAAAAAGGGGTTTAAAAAAAAAAATTTAATTTTTTTAAAAAATTTTTTAAAAAAAACCCTTTTTTTTAAAAATTTTTTTTTTTTTCCCCCCTTTTTAAAATTAAAATTTTTTTTTTTCCCCTTTTTAAAAGGGAAAATTTTTTTAAAAAAAATTTGGGGGGAAAATTTTTCCTAATTTAAAAAAATTTTTTAAACTTTTTCCCCCTTTTAAAAAAAAAATTTTTAAAAAAAAAATTTAAATTTTTTTAAAAAAAATTTTTTAAAAAAACCTTTTTTTTTTTAAAAAACCCCAAAAAAATTTTTAAAATTGAAAAAAAAAAAAAAAAGGGGGGGGTTTTTAAAATTTTTAAATTTTAAAAAATTTTAAAAAAAATTTTTTTGGAAAAATTTTCCCAAAATTTAAAAATTTTAAAAAATTTTTTAAAAATTTTATTTTTTAAAAAAAAATTCTTTTTTAACATTATTTAAATTTTTTCTATTTTTTCCTTAAAAATTTTTAAAATTTATTTTCTAAAAAAATTTTTAAAAAAAAAAAAAAAAATTTAAAACCCATTTTTAAAACTTGTTTTGGAAAAAAAAAATTTTAATCTTTTTAAAAAAAAATTTTTTAAATTATATTTTTTTTTTAAATTTTTTCCAAAATTTTAAAATTTTATATTTTTTTTAAAAGGAAAAGAAAAAAACCCCTTTAAAAAAATTTTTTGGGGGTTAAAAAAAAAAAAATTTTAAAATTTTAAATTTTTAAAAGTTTTTTCCCCCGGGGTGTAAAAAAAAAATTTAAAGGAAAAAAAAAAAATTTTTAAAAAAAAATCCTTTTTTTTTAAAAATTTCCCGGGTTAAAAGGGGTTTTTAAAATTTTTTTTTTAAAAAAAAAAAAAAATTTAAAAAAAATTTTGGGGGGTTTTTTAAAATAAAAATTTGAAATTTCAAAAATATTAGGGCCTTTTTTAAGGCTTTTTTTAAAATTTTAATTTTTTTTAGTTTTTTTTTTTTTTTTATTAAAAATTTTTTAAATTTTAATTTTAAAAAAATTTCCTTAATATTTAAAATTTAAAAGATTTTTTTTGGGTTTTTTTTTTCAAAAGGGGGTTTCATTTTTTTCCCCATTTAATTTTAAAAAAAAGGGGTTTTAAATTAAACAAATTTTTTAGAAAAATTTATGAAAATTTTTTAACAAAAAAATTTTAAAATTTTTAATTTTATTTGGTCCATTAAAATTAAATAAAGGGGGAAATTTTTCCAAAAAAAAAAAGGGGGGGTTTATAAAATTTTTAGGGTTAATTTTTTTAAAATTTAAAAAAATTTTTTTAAAAAAAATTTTTAAAAGGGTTTATTGCTTTTGGGCCCACCCCCTTCCTTTTGGGCAAACAAATAAAGGCAAAAAAAAATTTTGGGTAAAAAATTTTAAAATTCCCCCCGTTAAAAATTTTAATATAAAAAAAATTTAAAATAAAATTTTTTAAAGAAAAAAATTTTTTAAATTTTAAAAAAATTTTTTTTTAAACAAAATTTTAAAAAAAAAAAAAATTTTTTTTGTTTAAATTTTTTAAAAAAATTTAAAAAAAAATTTTATTTTTTTGCTTTTTTTAAAATTTTTTTTAAAAAATGCCAAAATTTTAAATTTTTTTAAATTTTTCCTTAAAAAAAAAAAAAAAAATTTAAATAAAAAAAAATTTTAATTTTTAATTTTTTTCTTAAAATTTTTTATTTTTATAAAATTTTTTTTAAAATTTCCCTTTTTTTTAAAAAAATTTTTTTAAAAATTTATTTTAAATTTTTTTTTTTAAATTTTTTAAAAATTTTAAATTTTTTAAAAAAAGGGAATTTATTTTATTTAAAATTGTTAAAAAATATTTAAAAATGTTCAATTTTAAATTTTTTTGGGGTTTTTTTTAAAAAAAAAAATTTT
>JBCFYV010000003.1:57511061-57587715 GCA_039000515.1 Timema cristinae | reverse complement strand
AATTAATAATCCACTTGGTTATCAATCTATTTTTTCAAGGAGGACAGTACAAATAATGTCAAGACTTGTCGAAGAATAAAATTTAGATATTAAAGAGAACTCCCAAGTTTGAAAACGAACATTCGTATAGGCTATTTTTGGAAGTTAACCGCAGTGTTAGAATATACCAATAATATTAGTGTAGAAAACATTTTAAAATGTCATTTTATCTCTTTTACATTCGTCCAAATTGAGTCCATAGCCTGTACGAAAAGAGAAAGCCTCATGATTCAAAGCGTAGCCTGTGAATATATGGAAGTAATATTTAACTAGTTTGGTGCTTCGCATCTAGCCACCAGTCAGAGCTATCTACAAAAATGAATTAAAGTCAAATTCAAAATAGCTTCTAGAGTAGAGGTTCCTAAATTCTTACACTACCCGTCACCCTTAATTATTTTGTATGGATTTATTAATACCCTTCTGTTTTCCAACTAAACAAAGGAATAAATTACCTTTACTGATAAAATATCTAAAAAATGTGTTCCTACTTCCAGAAATAGTTTATTCTTCGGACACTTCTTGGTCAGGAAGAGTGAAATATAAAAACCCAGGTATAGTTTGGGATTTCTGACATAGGCTATCTCTTGTTCTACAAAGTTTGGTTGAAATACGTCAGTTGGATCATTAGCAAGAAGGAACACGCTTTGGCAGCCACATGGTGTAAGGCGTCACTATCGCAGTAGACTAGACTGCCGATGACGGGGAGATCTAGGTTCAAATCTTGGTAGGGTGTACTGAGGAAGGTATTTTCCAAAAAGGTTTTCTACCCTCCCTCCACACAAATGGAGGCACACTTCCTCTAAATATAGTCTTCCTTATTCCTAAAAATAATTATTGTAGTTATTACATAGGCGTACAACCCTAACGGTTATTAAGACGCGGTACTATAAAAAAAAGGGGACCCAAATGCTTTCACAGAAGAGGAAGTGATCGTGGTTTCCTTTTCTCAGAGTTATGACAGTTAAATATTTCAGAAAATGATAATCCATTACACATTTCTTCTTATTTGTGTGTCTAAACTAATCGTTTGAGAATCAGTGATCAAACTAAATAAACTTTGTTACGGCCTCCTTGGGGATAGGCCTACTTTTCAGCTCAATGTAGGGGCGCGCCTCACGCTTTAGGTATCGGGGTTACTCCCAGACCCTCCTTTGGCCTCATAAGCCCTTATGACAATAATAACAAAGTACCCACAAGAATAGATGCACGGATAGTGAGAGCCTGACTTTGACTCGATGTGCCAGGATTAAATCCCTGATAGCTCAAATGAACTCGATTTTCCCACAGCTGTTTATTATTCTTACTCCAAGCGGATGAAACTGCAGTTCATCTCCCTCGTCGTGTACGGGTTAGATGAGCTTATTACTGCCCTTATTGTGACCAGAAGGAAAGTTAATTGTGTTCTTTTGTGTTTTACTTTGACTCGACACATCAAGGATCGACCAAGTGCAGTTTTTGTTCATATATTTTGGTTTTATACGCTACCACTAGGCAGATATGTATAAATTTACTTCTAAATTTACATTCCTCGTCTTGTATTCTTGGCTTTGTTAATTCAGGTATGTATATTAAAAGCACATACTTATTTTATTTGACTAAATACCCTACTATTTATACTAAAATATTATATTATTATTCATTAGTACCAGTGACCACAGGGTATAAGACGTCCACCTTAAAATTAGCTGGATTTTCAAGAAGGTCAAGGTTTGAGTTTTGGCTAGGGTACAGTGAGAATGGTTTTCCACAATTTGGAATACACCGGAGAGTTTTTCCCATTCTTTTTTTCTCTAGGCTAATGCAGGTGCACTTTCCCTAAACAACCTGGCTCATACCTAGGTCCTAGATCAAGCTATTAACAGCCCTGATGCTAATCATAATAGTTAAAAGGTAATATGATTAAGCTACACTTTTAAAAACATTAAAGTAATTTAATAGTGCCATGTTTTTTACGAAAGGCTTTAAATATCATGTCTGTGTTTGTGTTTATTAAATTGTTTTAATAAACTCATATTTTTTTAGGATATGGCCTAGCTATTCCTATTCGCCTTGACCTCGAGTAACATTGTTCATAGAAGCGTGTCGCCAATAATTGTTACTGAACAGAAACGGCGTTCAGTGGGAGATAAAAAAAAATCATTCGAGGGTCATTGAGAGGTGTATTATTTTCTAAAGTTCATCATTTTTTCTCCATCTCATGAGTTTGAAAGTTTTCGAGCAGTTTCTTACTCGCATTGTCCGATTGTATTGTCACTTCATTGCCACCTTCACCCATGTGAAGTTTTCTTTCTGTTTGGGTCCCTCCCTATTGATCTATTTTCTTGTTATTTTCGTTTCAATCACTTTCGTGTCATAAAATATAAAAGGAGAACTAAAAAGAAAGTAAATTTGACAAGGTTACCTTTTTTCCCCTACTTTTCTCCCCTCAACCTCAAAAGTCACATTTGTAATCCTCCCCCTTTAGACTTTTACCCTGCTTAGCGACAAAGGAAGTTTGTGTTAAGTGTGTTCATACAAGTTATAAACCTTTCTACCTCCCCCACCCCCTTCTCAAACACAAAAACTCAGGTAAGAAAACTTGAATTTTTGAGGGTCGAAAGTATTTCTACATCTATTTCAAATTGTCCAAAACATGGAGCGAGCATCTGCGTACTTCGACTCTTGAGCCCTGATTTTAGTGCGATTATTGATGTAGGCCTACTGTTTTATTTTCGTTCTTTTTTTTACAGCTACTTTCAGGTGAATGGTGGTGCATTTCCTTTAAATATGCATTTTTTAACCTGTATTTTTGATAAGTTGGATTAATTTTCTGCTAATTATTACGGATACTGGAACACACTTTTAAAATATGAAGTAGAATGCGAGGACTCCACCATGGTTCGGATTCCACGTTAAACTGTAGGTCCTCCATTTCATCTCACAATCACCCTACCATTACACATTAGCGTAAGTGCGTATAACCCGAATGGGTAGTAAGACGCGGTGCTAATAATAATAATAATATAATAATAATTAATAATATAATAATAATAATAATAATAACTATGAACACGGGTCCATATAGGCAATGCTATTTGCGGATTCAACGTGAATTTCCTAAACAGTATTTTCTCAACACATAACTTACAAATAAACTTAGATTGGGAGAGGTACTTATGGGCCCATCTCACAATGACTAACCGGGATATCAAATACACAATTTAAGGGATTGGGGCAAAAACGTGAACATAAACATTTTATGAAAATTGTGTCTGCAGAGATTTTTGGTAGCTTACCTCTTGAACTACAAATTGTTTTTATAATCAGTAAAACTATAAGGATGACTATTATCAATGAATATTTTGTTTATTTTACATGGCTATATTTCAGGATTTAATATAAGTTTAAAGAGTGATTATTTCTCAACTAAATCCATGAGGTTATCATGTTTTTGCACAACCTCAATTACTATTTAACCAGAAATCACATCGAGGAGCTCGTTTTTGTATTCTACATTTGACAAAAGTGAAATAAGGATCACTTTATTAAAGTTTTCATTTCAAAATAATTATTTTTACCCACTTCAGTGGCCGAATGGCTGCGTCACTCTCGTGTTAGACTGGCCTGCTGATGACGTGGAAATTGGGGTTCAAATCTCAGACGGTTCTACTTAGGGTAGTTTTCATAGATGGTTTACCACCCTCCTTCCACGCCAATTTGGGTAGAATACCTGTCAAATGCTTCCTTCCTCATCCTTACCCATTAGAGTTATTATCATATATGCATACAGTTTGGACACTGAGCAGGTAATAAGATGCGGTGCTAATATTGTATATATATATACAATAAATAATATATATATATATATATATCATTTATTAAATTATGTATACCTATTATTTATTTAAATTATATATATTATTTATTTAATTTAAATATATTATTTATATTATTTTTATATTATATTTGAATTCTATAAACTTTCCGTTTCCTTGAATTTCTTAAAATACTGTTTCTCTGGTTTCAATTTCATTGTTTTCCCACACCACGAGGTGGCATACATAAATTAACTATTACCTAAATTGAATGTTATTCGTGGGATGAAACGGGTTATAAATATGAATACCCAAACTAAGGTACTAAAATAAAAGTGTCTGTAAAATATATCAAATCACCACAAATATGTTTAATTATTTTTATTTTCACATTACTCAAGATGGATTTAGGACCGTCCACATTTGGAGTTAGCCAACCTTCTTCAACCAATGAGGTTATGATCGCATGTGAGATTGCGATAATTTTAACTCCCAGAAATTACTACACATGTTATATTTTAAAATTAATTTTTAAATATATCCTCTCCCCCACAAAGTGTTGTTAGTAGGCAGACCTATCACGAGGGGGGGGGGGGCCTATTGGTACCGTGGTACTGGACCCGGGACTTCCAAGGGCCCGGCCTGGGCCCGAGATCCAGATTCACAAGTTAAAATTGTTTTATAAATATGAAAAGAATATAAATTAACTAATGAATGACAAGCAATTAAATGCCTACCCATAATAAATAACAGTGCATGTCCAGCCACCAGTTCATCATATGGTGAACTCAACTTGAGGAACTCAAGGCCATAACAAGGAGGCGGAGGGTTTAGGGGTTCAACCCCCTCCTCCCTTCCGAAAGTTTAGAAATTAAATTTAATACTGATTTAATTACGGTTTAAAAATATCAAAATCAAGGCACAAGATAATATATATGATATTCAGCACAATTCAATTATTTTTGTTTTTAATTCTGTGCATTGGTTACACAACCAAGTTGGGTAACCTAGACAAAATCTCGACAAAGGAAATATGAAGTATTAGTGAGATTGAATGAGATTGTTGAAAGGGGAGAAAGGGGGTAAATCTCGAGATTAGGAAACAGCAAAAGCTTTATAATTGAAGGTATTTCCAAGTATGAGTGGCAAATAGGCCGACAAAGCAAGAGGAATATGAAGAAGGGATGGCTTGAGGGTGGGTGTGCAGAGGGGGTAGGGGGCTCAGTTTTCAAACCCGAGCTCCTTGCAGTCTAAAAAAATATAATTATCATCAGTTTGATAACAGTTTACTCGAATATAAGTGCGTGTTTCAAAGTTTCAAATACTGTGACTTCTAACTTGTGAATGATTTTTGTCTTGATAGCTTAGTGTGTAGTGTAAACTGGTGTTAATTAGTTGGTTTTTAAGTTATACTTTGTATAGGTTAAACTGGTGTTATTTCCTCGTGTGCTCAATTTATATGTATTTTTTTGACATTGCCAATTTAGCTATGAATTCTTAAAATACTAACAAAACAATCTAGTCTACTTTTGTGGATTGGACCTTCACACAGAAAAAAAGAAAAAAGAATAAGAAACAGCCACGGTTTCTACCACTCTCCTAGAAACTGATGATAACGAAGCGGGAAGCCAACTTTACAATGAAAACATTTTATATTCCAAAGAAAACAATTGTAGCAAGTTTAAAAAGATGATGTTACATGGTTATTCTCAACTGCATCAACATCAATTAATTTACAAAGTGGGCATGTAATGGACATAGGCGCTATGTTAATGTAAGTGTACGATATTTACATCTTAAAGAAAAACTATTATCTGAACCTTGGTTTCGTCCTGTAGGTTATACATTTCTGACTAATGGAAAATCTAAATTTACGTTTTCAGCCTCATTTGAGTATCGAGTTTTCATGGTTAGTTTATTCAGAACTATTGAATGATGGCACGTTATGCAAATATTGTGTACTTTTTCAAATGAGTGTGCTGGTAAGGGAGGCCACGTAAAGGTAAAAGAGGTTGTATCAAAAAGTTTTTATAAGTGGAAAGATGCGTTGGAAGTTTCTAGATTCCATTCCATGAATGGCTACCAAAAGATATGTATCGAACATACGGACAATTTTTTAGATGTTCAGAAAGGAGCTCGTGTAGGCGTAGTTAAACAAATTGACATTGAGTTAGTAGGAATAGGCTTCGTTATATCGTGGATATTATTATAATTATGGGAAGACAAGAAATTCCACTACGAGGTACTAATGACTCTGGGCTTCTGCTTCCTGATGCCCCAGAACCTTTGATAATGATTGATATTTTTAGGTGATGCTCAGGATGATAGTTAAGTATGGTGATTTAATCTTCGAGCATCACTTTGATACAGCTCCTTACAATACTGTTTACACAAGCCCAGATATACAAAATGAAATTACATAGGCCTACAGTTGTGGTAAGATAATCCAAGGTAGCATTGCAAAAAGAGTAAATAGCTCAAAGGGTTTTACAGTATTGGCTGATGAAACCACAGACATCTCTAGATTTGAACAGTTATCATTATGTGTTTGCTATATTGATAGCACTGAGACAAATTCTGAGTTCAAACTCAGGGAATTTTTTTTACAGTTCATCCCATTAATAATTGATGCTTCTGGACGAGGACTTGCTGACACTATTTTGGAGGCAATGATTAATATTAGTATTAATATAAACTTCATGTATGGTCAGGGGTATGACGGAGCAGCTGCAATGACTGTGAGATTGAATGGTGTACAGGCTGTAATAAAGGAACGCTTTCCTCAAGCTTTGTACATCCACTGTAGTGCCCATTCTCTAAACCTTGCATTAGCTCACTGCTGTCAGGTACCAACCATCCGGAATTGTATTGTAACTGTAACTCCAGTTGGGAATTTCTTGAGATCATCTGCTCAACGAGCAGATATTCTCAAATAAAACATTCTGAAGAAAGCACCAGTGTCTAAGAGAACTACTCTGACAGCAATGTGTGATACAAGGTGGGCAGAAAACCATAATGCCTTATTGCGTTTTGTAGAGATTTTTAATTATATCATCCACCCACTCAAGGAAATTGAAGAGATTAAAAACTCCGAAACATAAATCCGAATTTTCCCAGCTTCTTAACCCGATCACCCAGAGCAAGTTTGTAATTTCTCTATGTGCAGCCAGTGAGTTATTTGCTTTGACTTTACCTTTATGTAAGGTTCTTCAAAAAGTTGACTGTGATATTTTCCGAGCATGTGAGCACATTCTAAACATCACCAATGTTCTACCTCATAAAATAAAGCATGCTGCAGAAGAGTTTCAACATATGTTCACTAAATCATTGTATATTTATTCAACAGTAAAATCATTGCTCCACGAAAAAAATATTGACAGAAACACAGAGCAAACATGCCATCGACCACTTCTGAAGAATATTTCAGGCGTTCTGTGAGCATTCCGTTTTTAGACGATTTTACCAATCAACTTTAGGAGCGGTTCAACAACAAAATATTTAAAATATAATTCAATTTTCAGTAAAGTTGTACAAATTGTGCTAATTTAACATGAAAGACATAGACATATAATCAATAGTGCAATACAATATTATTATAGGCATTATAATTTGATTCATACATGAAAGATTGGTAATCATAATTACAAGCTATGATAATATATTATAATAAAAATAATTGAATTTATACTAAACATCTAAAAAGTTCAATACATTTAAAAAAATTGTTAACTTTTGAGTCAAATTACTTTAAAATTATGTTTGTAAAGAAAGGACAATGTGATCATGCATAAATTACATGTTTTTGTATTATATTGAGAACTAAACAGAATTAGTTGTAAGAGTTGATAAAATATTAAAATTAATAATATATGTAAAAAATTGCATTTCTTTCTTATCTGTAATTCCTTGGTCCTTGTAGATACTACTGAAATACCCGCAACGTTATTAAATCTACGACATGTAGTTAATACAGCCCAACCAAAAAGGTCCCATTGAGGTGCAGTATCCTGGAGTCTTCATCAGAAGAAAAGTAAAACTATTTTACAATAAGATATATTTTTTAAATTACAGCAAAATTGATAAATAATTAATTTAAAATAAAATAACTATTTCACTAATTTCATGTTTCACTGCTTCTAAGTGCAGAATTTAGAGTCCGCACTTCAATTAGATTTATTGTTCGGACGTAGTCATGTTTATATAAATTCCTGATTTAAGGACGTTGTCTACCTCTGCATTCACGAAAGATTAAGATTTAATTTCCCATTTAAATGAATTTACTTTCTATTCGGTAAATTTTAAAGATTAAAGATACGTTGAAACAAAAAACCATACATTCTTTAATAATTTTAATCATAGTCCTACAGTGTCACTAAATTATTATTTTGTATCTTAAAGTAGTTTTGTGTAATTGTATTTTTTAAGTCATCTACAACGTAGTATATTTGGCTTGGTCACGAAAATGGCCTGTAGGAGTCTTCCTGCCAAGATGTAGATTAAAAAGATTCGTAGTAACATAGAGAAAAGGGTAATTTAAAAAGTAAGACATGGTTTTCAAGGCGTAAATAATATAGCTAATCTGTAATCTCGTCATAGGAAGAGGGGAAGTGTTACCAATGGACAGGATAGAATGGACTGCCCACTTTTTTCCATAACGACCTATTAACTGGGTAATTTGCTAGTTGATTATGCTATAACTTCTCCCAATCTAAGTAAACATATCGAAGAGTAGATGATTTCATTCTTCACTGAAACACAACGTATTAG
Organism: Timema cristinae; assembly: GCA_039000515.1. NCBI lineage: Eukaryota > Metazoa > Arthropoda > Insecta > Phasmatodea > Timematidae > Timema > Timema cristinae. Next base: position 57,579,115 of record JBCFYV010000003.1, on the reverse strand, counting down.
AATCCCTTTAGTAGGTCTTTAGAATTTTAGAATTTGATAATTTTAAAACTTGTTAAATTTATAAACACACAGTAAAACATTTCTATAGGCCTCAATTCATCAGTTATCTAAATTAGAATACAGAAACTCACCACGAGCTGTATTACCTACTTTAATTAAATGTTATCCGTGGGATCCGAGACTGATCCAGAGAGGATGGTGGTGATCACCCCCCTTCCCCCTACATTGAGAAAGTATATAAAAACTATTGAAACCAAAATCTTAATGTTGTAAGGAATGACTAAAACCTCTCTTATCCTATATCATACATTACCTAATCAATAACCATTTCAACTTAACTCTAATATTCGGAAAATCAAGTGAATTAAAATCAAAACTCTCTAGTAAGTTTGGTATCATAACCAACAATTTGTATTAAAATACATATTTTTCCTATTAATACCTACTTAAACATTTTATGCCTATATTACGGCAAATATTTATTACTTTTATTGGGACAGTAATATGCGAACACATAATGTATAACTGTTCAAATCGAGAGATGTCTTGGTTTCATCAGCAAATACTTTAAAACACTTTGAGCTATTTACTCTATTTACAATACTATCTTGGATTATCTAACGTTGTTCTATGTTGTTTTTTTGTAAAAAAATTACAAATTTGTTAATCAAAATTGTGCTTTTCTTATAAGTCTTTTTTTACAATACTATAATTATTAATTAAGAATAGTTTTATAAACTATAAGTATTGTTATTTAATTTATACTTGCAGGAGCCTTTTGATAAACAATTACCCTCTAAACAACAGACCCTTGCGTGAGGCGAGATGGTTTCTTGGATAAAATTCCCTACAAATTGGACAAACACGCCTCATTATTTCCATAAAAATAATGCTAACAATATTAATAATTTGTTGGACAGAATTTTCAAATTTATTTTATTAGTGTTTTATTTTTTGTATTTGTTTTTCCAAACTAAATATTAAACTTACAGCATACACAAATTGGTGAAACACAATTTAAAATGTGTTTAGTTTAATCTTAAATTTACTAAATTATAGATGTAAATCATTTTATAATTCAGAATTTATATTTTTCCATTGAAAAACTACCAGTAAAACGTTCTGTACATAAATAATTATCATACAACATGCTGTGTCAGAATTTGGCTATGTTTCCCAAAATAAATGTGTATAGCACTTTGTAAAATTATCGCTTCCTCTCAAAGGCATTTTTTTCATTTGTTACCACTGGTTCACGTGCAAAGTAAATATGTATTCTGCGAATAGTCGTAAAATTACCCATTCACAAGAACCTACAATAATCATTAGTTCTAGTGAATGCACAGTACAAGTATTCTAAGACTTCACTCTTCATTAAAATAAAATATTTCATCCAAACTTAAGACCTATACCATTTTATGTGTTCTTTACCAATGTTTGTCTTTAGTTGAAAAAAAATTAACGGGGGCCACACATTTTCAAACGAAAACCTTAATAAAATGAACCGTTAAGACTTTTTTTTTTGAGTGAACAAGAAAAGGAGACCTTTGAAATTTGAAAGCAATTATCCACGGTATTGTGAGGCTGGACATGGCACTAACACGCTCTTTCATTATTTTATACTTTCCTTTCATGTTTTTTAAATGTTTTGTGCCTGTCTTTAAAAAAAATCAATGCTAATATTACTCTAAAAAATTTGCAATTAAAAAAAGGCTTATTCTCTCAAATCGTTTATTTTGAATCAACTTGCTTTATAGTGTTTAACAGTGATGCCATTGTGTTATTTTGTTCAGCTAGTTGGTCCTATGTATTTAACCGTTTGTAAAACGATAGGTAGTATAATAATTCGTAGAAAATATTAAACTTATTTTGCCCCCACATCTTCTAGCACCTTCTTCTACCCCGCCTTCCAACTCATGTACGAGTTAAAAGAAACATTCCACATCTTGTATTTCGAGACTAAAGAACCCTCAATTCTGTATTATATTTAAACTAAATGAATGCAAAAATTTTTACCTTGCTTTCTATAGCTTGATTGTTGTTTATTGGATCTACGTCTTCAGCGAGAACAGTGATATACAAGGTTGTCCGTGTGGTCAGTTTGTCTAGCCTTAGCTCGGGAGTGCAGGTGGAGGGTTTTCAAAAGGTGTCTACATCCAAAATACACCGATCGAACGCCTTCACCTTTCATATTCCACATTTATATCTGATTTAAATATCCACCTTTCAGTAATAATGGTAAATTAACTGTCTTGGGTCTTGTTTTATTCTTCTAGAATGTATTTAAATAAATCATCAATAGCCAGAGATAACATAAATTTAAATGTCATATTAAATCAAATATTATCGATTTTAGAAAAATACCCAAACTTGTGAATACGTTGTTAACATCTATATCGTTTGTTCGGGTTTTCAAGTGACGTAGGTATTTAAATTCCGACTGAGTGTACCGAAGGTTTATTTTCCAAAATGATTTACCGCTCTTTCCCCACGCCAATGCCGGTATATTTACCTCAAATTTTACCTTTCCCATTCCTATTCTACTAGCACAATTAAATTCAGGCTGACTAGACAAGCAGTAAATTGCGGTGCGAAAGTAATTTTTGAACAGTTAAGAACAGATTAAAATTAAATGGTGTGCTCGTAGCCGTCCGTCTATTGAATTTATAGATCCTTGTTCAATCCCAGATCCTGATAAAGGTCATGGCTCATAAGTGCCAATTAAGTCCCCTGATAAAAAAAAACTACTGCATTACCATTTTAGATTAAATGAAAAGGACATTTGGGAAATATTGCAAATTTGATATGAAAAGTACTAATAATTCATATAAAATAGTGATGTCGTGTTTGAATGGTTGCGTTCTCACAAATCACTCAATTTTAACTAATGTCAGATAATTATATTAATTTTAATAGTTATTGTTCTAAATTTAACTTTGAGCAGAACATATAATTTTTTTTAACATTTACATTTTATTAAAAATACAAGAATTTAAAAGCTTGGTTTTAAATTATAGTATGTTAAGTGTAATTTATAAATACAAGGTTGTATCAGCACATGACCTACAAATTATCTAAACCTAAAATAGTAATTCTAAAGCCAACACTCATGATCCAAACACATCGCCAGAAAATGTAACAGAAGTGTAAATAAAAAATATCTGTATATATTCCAAATATTCATACTTTAACTGGAGTCAAACAATGATTTTTAATACCCCTATTCAGTCTAACCAGAAACTCAGACATAATAATGGGTATTAATAGCTTTAATTCAAAATATCAAAGGTGTATAGGCCTAAGGTTAATTAATACGAACCGTACAGACATTAGTCAGATTCAAATCAAGATAAATAAAATACACACAGCTGGTCAAGATTAAACACAGGACTTCCGGGTGAGGGTCAATCACACTAACTTCCAGACCAGCTTTGCCAGACTTTGACCTTTAGATAGTGATAAAAAACCAGTCAAATTAAATATAAGTATGTAGAAAGAATACCAGTTTAGTTAACCTTTCACCCTTAGTGCCATATTCCTAATCTGGTGATCAATGGAAAATGCATCCGCTTAGCTACACATGTTATTTGAGTAGTTCAAACTACTTCCTAAAATCATCATAATAGCAATATATAAGAAACAAATATAAACCTTTTTTTTAATTTATATATTTCTTGGTTCTTTAGCTAACCGAATAAGTAGTCGCAATGTCTAGTTTTCTAAGCTCGCTATGGATGTAAAAGGAGTTAAGGTGCACAATATAAAGATTTCAAATAGATACTTATTTAAAGTTTAAAATGGCTTGGTTTTTTAAATTTAAAGATGATCTTCTCAATTGAAACACAGTTTACGGTATTAGGCTACACATATTTTATTTTCTTAAACACACTATATGGCGTTCCTTGCTCTATAGCATTTTAATTAATATTTTCTGCCTTTTAATCGGAGAGTTAATCAATTTTTCTGAATATGTATCCATGGAGATGTAAGATAAAATCACATAAAGATGATTAACGTTACCTTGGTGTAGATTTAATTTGCCTATTAATGTGAATATCAAACAACCCATTCAAAATATAGTTTCTCTTTGGATTTAAGATTGAAACGTATTCCGTAATAATAACTCTCGGGATTGCAGTTATTATTATTATTATTATTATTATTATTATTATTATTATTATTATTATTATTATTATTGCACCGCGTCTTACTACCCATTCGGGTTATTCGCACTTACGCTAATGTGTAATGGTAGGGTGATTGTGAGATGGAATGGAGGGACCTACAGTTTAACGTGGAATCCGAACCACGGTGGAGGCCTGGCATTCCCACATTCACAAGTTGTCTTGTCAGAGGTGTAAGAAGGGTTTGGCAATCAGATAAATCTTTGCCGGGACCGAGGAATGAACCCCAGCCGCCAGCATAGAAGTCTGACACCTTACCCCTAGACCACCAGGTCACCGGGATTGCAGTTGATTTGGTGATCAAGTAAAGGTGAATTCACACGTACGGTGAAATTTGAAAGCAGTACAACAAGTCCACACCTCTTAGTGATGCAGCTGTTAACACGCTCGCGGAAAGTTGGGAATCTCTGTTTACCCATGATGCATTTAAACGTCAAACATAAAAAAAAGAAGTAAGTATTACAATCATTGCAAGCTACTGTATTCAAAATAAAATAAGATGTTTTACTTCTTCCTGGATTTGATTTTGTCCTCAATATGCCTCATGACTTCCAATAAACTGCCGTTGTTAAATAATCACTTTTGAGATAAGCCATTGGGAGAATGTGTGATGTTTATAAATAATGCATGATTGAAAGTTTTCGCATGAGCTGATCGGGTCTTCTTGGCGGGTTTTCTGTAGAAGCGCTGGAAAAGTTGAAATTATTTCTACTCGAGCAGTGTAAGCTACTCTGGCCACGCGGACTTCTTGAGATTGGATGGGAGCTGTCACGTGATCTAATATCAGCCCCGTTACCGTTTTACAGTGAACTTGTGAATCCACAGTAAGACAGAAAAAAATTAATTCTTCATGACTGATTTGTTGATATTTCCAAACAAGTGTGAAGAGGGTGGGTGGATTCAAAATGGAATGTAATATAAAACAATTAAAATAATAATTTACAAGTTTAACATAAGTAGAATTATTTATTCAAAATAATACAAAAGGGGCATATAAGTAATGTGTGACCTTACATCATATATATATATATATATGGCAGAGACTGCGCTTACGCAGTACATTTGAGGACTTAATCCACAATCTTAATGTATTAGTAGCCTTTGAAGAAGACTACGTTTAAAACGTATAATATAATATTTATCTCATACATTATTTAATTATATGAATTAGTCTGGAAGAGACTCAAGCGAAATAATCTAAATCATTTATATAATAATAAAAAAAGAGCTTATAGAGCTCCTATACTTGGTTAACAAAGTGCCAGAATCACCTTTGTGAATTCAGACTAAGCAAACAGATTACCATTAATCTTAAATTAAATTTAATCTCAAATATCAATTATAAAAAAAAACTACACAAAGGTTTGACTCCCCAACATACCCCAATTACTGCGGGATTATTACTTCCACCAACTTTGATGTAATTGAGAAATTTTCGATTTGTTAATATTCATCATTAGTATAGAAAACAAAGCAATATAACATTAGATGACTGGTAATTTTTCACTAAAAACATCGGTCATTGTTAATGTTATAACTTATTGATTAACAAAAAACAATTATTTTATAATTTCTCTAGATTAAATACGTCTACCAAATTTTATCTTTAATTTAAATACTGTCAAATATTAAAGTTTAACATATGTTGGTAACTACAAGTGCATTTAAAATTAATGTTAAATTAAATATGCTAAGCAGGAAAAAGAATAAAAAATGTCTACCGACTAATAAGTCAAAATGTTACAAAAAGACTAGCGCCCAAGTGGCAAAAAGAAGCATTAAGTGTTCCATTAAACATTATCTCCCAAAATAAATCTTCTAGTGAGAAATTACTGACGCCTACATAAACAATTTTATTCACATAATTGACTAAGTGTTCAAACACCCAAAACTATTAAAGGTCGTAATATTTAAGTATTTAACAACATAATTAGAGTTTATATTTTCTCATCTCGGAATGAATATGTCCACGCCCAGACGAGGACCTCTCGTGGTTGAGTTGAAATTATTAGTCCAACATGTCAGCTGAGCATCAGCTTTATATAGGTCTAGTTGCTTGACTCAAGGAAGGTGAAATCTTCATATTTGAAGTATAACGGTCAAGTTGTGAACACGTGATAAGAGTATGATTTTCTTTTGAACACCCGTTATCTTCTTGACATGTCATACCAGAGATCCGGTAATTTGTCAGTGTAGATTGCGTGATGTTTTCTGTCGGGTAACTAAGCCAATCAGCGTAGGCCTAGGTCACCTCATACAGATGTCTCATCGATCCACTTTTCATAGGTGTGTTAGAATTCACTTCAGAACAGAATTTGGTGTGAACTAGTTGTATGATCGTTGTCAGTCATGGAATTCATGCTTAGTCCAGAAGATACAATGAGTGAGTAAAGCACATATTTTATACGTAAATTTTTGTAAATTTTTTATACTGCAGAATATCTATGAGTATCGGCATTATTCGGGGTGGGTAGTATTGATGTAAATTAGCTAGCATTGCAAATGTTACAATTGCAGGATATCTATGAATATCGGCCCTATTCGGGGCGGGTAGTATTAATGTAAGCTAGCTGCTTTGCTAATGTTACACCTCGTTGCCAAGGAGACCTACAAATAAGATTTATGCATTGAAAGTTAACATATTTGAATTATTACTTATTTAAAATGGTGATGTATACAGACTAAAAATATGTTTTTTTCCATACGGCATCGCTCGCTGGTAAGATAGCATTATGGTATAAAGCGTACCCTTTTTTCTTAAAGATAAGTACAACAGAAGAATTCCCATCCCAATTCGATGAGTATTCATTTGAGTTTACTGAAAACAAAAGAATAGACAAATTGAAAGTAGAGAAAATTTACAGTTTTATTAAATGTATATGTATATTATCAATAAATAACGCCATTAGAAATAACAACAGAAACAAAATATTGGGATACCAAATTAAAAAACCCATGTGTGTTCCTGTTGAGGTAGGTCAAATCCCAGCCAGCCAGGTGTGTGTATGTGTTCTTGAAAGTTTAGTTAGGGTTTGTGTGTTCGGAGCAAACAAACCACCCTCGCTTTGGCCTCCAAACACCCCCTCAGTCATGAGTTACGACCAATCTAGTCCTTTATAGTACACTCACCTAAACGGCAAGGGGAGCATGAAATCTAGTAGTAGGAATTAACTAATTTAATTTATTAAAAAGATAGCCAATGATACAAAGAGAGAAACATTTTCTGGTGAATTTTCAAACGTAAAAGTAGTTTTCCGTTGAATTTTTAATCAGAAAATTAAATTAAAACTAAATTTTGAGTCAGAAAATTTTCTACGATGTTGGCTTTTAACCTACTAAGTAGGTTAGGTGGTTGGGTAGCTGGCACTATTATCCTATTTTTTTATGTTTATTTTATTTATTTAAGGTATTTAAAATGCACGTTCTGAACTGAATGATTATATCAGCACATAAAATTTCTATCTATGAGTGAGAGTGAAAGGGCCTACCAGTCTTACTTCCACTCCGAAGGAAGTTGTGCTACAGAATGGTATCCCTCAAGAAAAATCTCTAGACCCCAATTAGGTTTGAACCCACGAGCATCGAGGGAGCATTTCACCCCAAGACCACTGAGGTCTACCTTAGAGCCTATTACACACACACACACACACACACACACATAATATACATAATTGATCAAGCATTCGTTGGGAGATGAGCTATGTTAGAGTAAAGGTATTCAATATTCAAGCCAAACTTTTTTTAAATAATTTTGAATATAAGACTTAGATAATAAACATATACTGAAAATAAAGACAATTAGAGATGAACGTTTTTCATTAAAATTTTAAGATCATTTCGTCCCAAGGGAAGGGATTTTAATATATATTAGTGAAGGATTAACCACATGGCTAACAGCACACCCTACTTGAGTGACACATTCAACCACAAAACACTATAGTCACTACCTGACTGTGAAACGAGAATTGTAATCGCTGTTATTATTTTATTGGAACTCATTTAAATATCTTTACTTTTTTCCCCATGAGGAAATAATATAAATTTTTCCAGAGATGAACATTTTCCGTTTCACTTCTCTACTGATATCGCATGCACAGTGGCTAGAGTAGGCAGCCATAAATATAAGACACCCCAGTTTCAATAAATTATTATTATTATTATTATTTCACCTGGTCCAGCTAACCGGTTGAGTTCAATTATGAGTACCACTTTTAGTTTAGGTATCTCACGAAACAATTTAAATTTTAAAAGTAGCTCCCATACTTGATGAGTTTGGCGTTTGGCGAACCTTACCTTAGACCATACGGCCAATGAAGCGGGTATTCAGTTTGTTAATAAATAGGGGTGTGCGAGTACTAAAAAACTAGAGTTAAATTCAAGATTTATTAGCTGCTCAAACTCGATTCCAAGATTTTTACAAGACTCGAAAAATTGAAGTACTAAGAATTTTCAACCTTTTTTTTTAGAGAATTCCTAATTTGATTACCTTTATACAATTTTAAGTTATAATTTAATAGAAAATAGAGTACCTTAAGTGAAAAAAAACCTATACAGATATGATATATAAACTTTATTTAAAAATTGAATTTGTGTTACTATGAAAAAAAAATCACAAAATATATCATTTAAAAAGAATATTTTTGTACTTATTTTACTAGAATGTGAAAAAACTGGATATTTTAATTCAAACTCGACTCGAATTCAACTTGAATTAAAAAATAGCTATTCGCACACCCTTATTAATAAAGAACGTATGTATTATTTTATTGTAAGGGTGTCTTGCTAACTAATAAATAAATAACTTTTCACTGAGGCTGGGGGTGTAATATTAGGTCTTCTATATTTGAACAAATTAGTTTGTAATCCGTAAATTAATATAATGTGGGTTTATAAAGTATTTGATAAATATCTCCCCCAAAATATAGTTGAAGGTTAGGTACCTTAGTTTTTAATACCATCGTTATCTCATTTATATAATCGGTAAAACTTTCTTGTTTCAGAGCATCTGGCCATGGTTATAGATCAAAAGCTCTCAACTTCTTTTTTGCTAACAGCACACTTATTTTTATCGTGAATCTTCGCGGCATATTGAAAGTAAAAATTGGTGACACAAAGCGAAACTCGGCCATGTTCATGCATACAATTCTTTCATCTGAAAATGATAGACGTGTTTTTTTTTTCTTTGTTCGATCATGAAATGAAATTTTATGTTGGAAACGGCAAGCTCAAATTCTTCATTAATTTCTTAATTCTTTCATTATAAGCCGTTCAATTCTTTGGAAACTAAATATATCAAAGTTTTCGTTCATTTTCTTTTTATAAAATTTCACGGCAGACTCTTTGAGAACCACTGCTCTATAGTCCATTTCGAAATGTATATCTACCGAATTATATAAAACAAAATCTACATTTAAGATGATTATAATGTATTTTTACTTTTACTACAATAATTTAGTGCAAGCTTTTGGCAAACTAATCTTATATACTCGTAGAGTACTTTATTTTGTGTACTTTTTTAGCATCATATCTAACTGTCCGTTCGGGTTATAGTCGACAACTGAAGCAGGTTTTGCTTACGTTTAAATGAAAAGTGTTACGTAGTGGCTACGTAGCTTTGGGTGTAGTAAAGAATAGAGTAGTTTAGAGTAAATAATTATACTTTTATCAACCTAGATACAGGATCATAGAGAAAAAGTAAAAATTTAATATGAAAAATTGCACCAGAATGGGATTAATAACCTGACCAATCAAAGAACTATATTGACAAAAATAAATTAAATTAATAGTAAATCTATAAATGTTATCAAATACCTTAACATTGTGGAACTATCCATGCATAGTATAACCTTAATAAAATACCAAAATATTTTTGTGCAAAATTGATAATATTTTACTATACTACAAGGTTTATTAAAATATATCAAAGGTGACAATTGCAGCTCACATGTTCCGACGTGAAAAAAATCTAGTACATTTTCTAGGCTGTATTTATAATTATCGTAGATGTGTAATCCTCCCGCCCCTGCTCTATCAAGGGAAAAAATATATAATATAGGGGAAGGTGCGCTACAGTTTTTAATAAGATTGTATGAATATTATTACCTCCAATAAAAGGGTTATTAACGTCATAATCTATAACGAATGAAGAATGGTTTTTGAGTGGGAGGTAATCCGTAGACTACATACTTGGGTAAAGGGTGGTAGAAGAACCAAACGTGATTCATCGCATATTACAAACACTCCCCAAGAACTAGTTAAAGTTCGAACCTTTGACAGCCATCACTTTCGATCCATTCTATTGTGAGCTTGACGCCTTAGACCACGTAAGCAGTGGTGTGATCCGAACATGCGACGAATGTGGAACACAATAAACGGTTAAATGATTAAATCTATTGCTCTATTATTGTACAAATGTGAGTATATTCGGATGTACTAGTCTGTCAATCATGTTCTAATAAAGACTTTTTCTTCCATCTCACTTTATTAAACACAGTCGTCGGTAAAAGTCAGCAGCACTCTGTTGGATCGTTGTTCCGGTTAGTTGCACAAGGTTAACTTCCCACACCAGTCCCCAAGGAAACCCTCCCCTCTTACCCCCCCCCCTCCCCACACACGAACACACAGACCCTTCCTGCCGCACGATACACAATCTGAGAGAATATTACCCTCTTTGAATCAGAGGGAGCTCCCCTATCTCAAATTAAATATCTATCAGGTGTTACCTTAAGGAAAAATATAACGAATACATGTGATACAAACAGGTGGCCATATGGGAAAAGGGGTCAACCTCATCTGTTATGGCTAGCCATTGACAGCGTGGTCAGGGTTTGAATCTTGGCTAAATGCATTGTAAGCAATTATTCCTAAATGATTTTACACTTATCATCCACGCAAGTGCAGATACATTTCCTCTGAACTTCCTTATCCCTACTAACCTAGTGTTATTATATGGCTTAGGCCGGACGAGTAATAAAATTCTTGTTGAAATTTAGTCTATATATATTATATATATATATATGTGTGTGTGTGTGTGTTGTGTGTGTGTGTGTGTGTGTGTGTGCAAAACTAAAAATAGATTAGTGTACTATTTTTTTTTCTATTCCCCACAGATAAAAAAATACTAGGGCTGTTAAGGCAAACTTGTGAGTTATTTGATAGATGTCCTTCAGTCTCTAGCAAATTAGTATTTATTAGATCCCCTTTGATTATTTAATATGACAAATGGTTTATTCCTATTGATGTAATATTTTACATGGTGGGTTTTGAATATATTGAACTATATATAGTAGCTCTCGAAATGCCAGTTACGACCCAATAACTTACATATCAAATATATTAATGTATGTATGTATGTATGTATGCAAGGTGGAAGTGTGCATGTCTAAATTTATAGGCCTATGTAATTAGCCAATGAATGTAATAATTGATGCACACGGGTGTCCATCTTATTTTTTTTAAACAATCAACTGATTAAGATGAAACTATAGATGATACTAACAAATTACCAGATATAAATACTAACGGCAGACAATAAAATATAATTATGTATATAGAGTGTAGAGATTTCATCATAAAGGCTGTTTCAAATGGAAACAATAATTGTTCGTTAAATTATTTGTTTAGGGAAATAAAATTGGTCTCTTAGATTAAGTATTACTTACCTAAGGGTGATCAACTGTAGGCCTATTAGATAATGTTTGGTATTTTATCTATGAGTTTTCTAAGTTTGATCAAGTTGTACGTTAAGTTTGTCATGTTTTTTTACATTTTAAAACATAAAAGAAAAAATTTCAATTTTAATATATTTCACTTATTTGATGATAAATATATAATACGTTTTTAAGCTTCAATCCTGGTTAATACTATAATTATATTAGTTTGGATCAATCTAAAATATATAAAAAGTTATGGATGAAGGTAATTTTTATTTAAAGTAACATATGTAGAGTATCCTTTTATGATTCATCCATGAAGAAACACGCGCATTTCAGAAATAATGGGAAAAGGATTACACCATTAAAATGTATTTTATATACAATTTTCCTGTTAAAGGAACAACTACGCAGTATTTGGCAAAGACGGCAATTCTCTCTACCAATAAGAAGCAAGCCTTCACGATACCTGTCGCCAGGACTCTTTCTATTAGTTAGTTTTTACACTGTTGACGAAGGGAGAAAGATGCAAGGGGTATGTCATATATATAAGCCGTTTGTGCGTATAATTAAGAGCCACGACAACACGCCACGACCACGCAGACGCACAATTCGCACAAACAACGTCACACAAGTTACTCAACACCCACGCTCACACAAGTAACGCAGTCAGGGAATCACTGGCTCTCGCAGTCACAGTCTAACACAGAATACAACAATTTACATTAATATCACAAGTGTGCATTGATATAAAGTATTTAATTGGAGTATGTATAAGTAATTAACAGATGCCATTTAAATAAACCATGTGTGAATAAACAGCCATCAACAGTTCTCTTTCTTTAATTTTATTAATATACCAATTTAATTAGTGCTCGACCACGGAGCTATAGACAGCTGATTAAACGGTATATACTCCGTACAGTGATGATAGGCGCTCGACCACGAAGCTAAAGACAACCTAAACAACGTCACAGCATTATTATATCTGGAAAAAATACGTAGTGTTTCAAACGACGCCCAAGACGAGGCGATTAATTCAATAGTGTTACAATAAGAACATTATGATAAAACATGCATACAATAACTATATACCTACTAACATTGTTCATCAAAATTTGACGACATTTTATTTCATGTTTATCAAAATTCATAAAAATGTAAACCTATTTTAGTTATATTCTTTTTTTTTTTCTTATAGAATGGTATTCTTTATAGAAGGGTGGTCATATCGTTGGTACAATAAAAAAAGTTGTACTTTTTGAGCAAATAACTTTTGTCTGTATTTTGGAATTAATGTCTCTATATAATATACATTTATAAAACAAGATTAAGTAAGGTAAGTAAAATGATTTTTCTAAAAGAGTAAGTAGTGTATCTAAAAACTTTGTTTTTATTTAATACGTTTAAATAAATAAAATAAAAAGTTCTTTTTTTAATTTAAAACAGCTGGGCATAAATTTATTTAGTGTATGTGTTGACTTAGTTGTTAAACCTAAACTAATATGTCGATAAGAATGAGTTTTATGGTAATTTTATTCAAATCTTATTGGGTAAAATATTGAAAATTATTATTCAGAGTAAATACCTTTAGTATATTTGGTTGGGACCAAGTCTCACTTTTATGAAACTAGCCATGCATGTATTTTATGACAATTTTTTTTCTATGTGCCACCCACCTCGGTGGCGTAAATAGCTAATGCCAAAACATCATTTGGGCTAGATTGCTGAGAACGGGAGATCGAAATTCGAATCTCGCTTGGGTGAACTGGGGTGGTTTTTCTTAAATGGTTTAACATTTCTCTTCCATGCAAATGCAGGTTCACTTTCTATATTCAACCTTCCCAATTCCTAACCCATTAAAGTTTTAGTACTTAATCGTATAACCCGAACGATTAGTAAGACGCGGAGCTTATTAATTTTTATTATTATTATTATTATTTTATTATTATTATCATTATTACGTGCTCCACTCTTACTATGACCCGTTTGGGCTAACCACTTATCTGCACTGTTGGATTAGGGTTGAGGACGATATAATTTAAAGGACATTTGCTCACATTTGCTTGGAGGGAGATGGGAAACAGTTTAGGAAAACAAATCCAGCAGGATTTGAACCTCTACCTACACAAACTATGACGAGACTGTTTTATTTACCGCCGTACTTCCTCGTGCAAGTTAGACTCAAATTGATCTCCAGAACAATCACAATAATTTAATGACTGAAATACCTAGTGATCAATGATAATCATAATCATCAATCATCATTCCATGAAAACCGTGAGATCGCCCAGTAGTAACCTAAGGTTTTGGTGCCCCCCTTCCCCTCCCCCAATCCCTTCTTCCCTTTTTTACATCAGCGGGAAGCCAATTACCTTCCCATTCTTCTACCCATCAGCCTTGTCCCACCCCCCTTCTAGCTGCCAGTTCTTTCAAGAGGCCCTACTAAACAGCTGCTAGCTGTGCTAGAGTAAATATTAGCCCCCCTTTCTCTGCCCTCCCCCTCGAAATAATAACACCCTCTCTTCCAATGTGTACCCAACGTGGCTGTAACCACTGGAACAGTATACAGATTACTCTCGCTCTTGAAATACGTCATTACAGTCATATTATTACAGCTATGATTGACAGTAGACTCCTCTTTAATGACGACGATAGATGATGGACCGCTTTAAAACGTTTGATATAACATATACATGTTTTAACTAACATAAGACAACGAATGGTGTAAGGCGTCACGTAAAATATACTGGATCGCCGATGAAGGGGGCGTGGTGTTCAAATCCAGGTTGGGCGTAGAAGGAGTTTTTTTTTATTTACTAAATGCGTTTTAATTTTTTCTTCGTGTGAATTCAGGCACAAGTACTATGTATTAAACCTTCTTCCTTCTTAACACATAAAGGTAATTAGTTCATTTGCATAAAATACGAGTGTGTAGTAGGACACGCTGACAAAAATACACACTAGTTCAAAACAATTGATCGTTGAGTTTCATTCATAATTTTTGTTTAAGTTTTTTGACTAGCTCTACATAAAATCAGAAAAATTTATTTTGTTTGATTTTTTCGTTTTTCTTTATAATGTAAGAAAAACAGAAAGAAAGTACAGTAAAATCTCGGTAGTCAAAATGTTACTTAATCTGGATTATGGCTAAATTTTGTTTTTACTTATTACTACTATATTTTAGGTAGCAAAACTTCTTCGAACCCCTACCAACTTCAAGTGTTACTATGTTCAAAAGATCCAGGATCATCAAATTCACTTCTAGTTCAAGTGATTTTTAAATTTTATTACAATCTAGTAACATACAAACATAACATAAACTTTCTCTACTATGTGTCAAATAACTATTTATATATTATATCTCAATTCCCCTGTAGTATTTTAGTTAGACTTTCGTTACTATAGACTATCTCCTTAACCCCACACAATCTCTACCCTCCCTCATTTAGTCCAGATTATCAAAATTGTTCTGTATTATGAAAATTAGAAAGTCTAGTTATAGATTTTCATGCACATTTTATATGCCCTTACACCGAAAAAGTTATTTATAGCATTTTGTATGTCTTTAGGAACGTTCTGTAAAATTTATAGGACTAAAATTTACCTTCCAAGCTCATATAACACAATACATGGCTTACAAACTAAATTATCCTAGTATAATAGCCTTCAATGATGGCCACGTGATCTAAGGAGTTTATAGCAGAATAAAGTAAATTGACAATGACAGAGGACCATGGCTATAATCTCAACTGAGCACACCACAGAAAGTTTAATTAATATTATATATATTTGTGGTTTTAACTTCCTTCATCCCCAATGATAGTGAGTACACGTTCTATTAAACTACTCTCTATAACTCATTACTTTAAATGTTTTAGAGCATTGGCATTATACTTACTAAGTAAATGAATGGTAGAGCACAATCGTACTGACTCTAAACCACATAAAATATTGTTATTAGGACCAATTTAAAAATAAAATGCTTATCAATAAACAACTTTAAAATCTTCATATGAAGCATTATTCATATGGAACAAACCTGTTAACCATCTTCTAAAATGTTTAAATTTTTCAGATAACTACTCTTACTTTTAGTGCTATAATCACAATCACGATGTAACCTTTAGGAATGGTTAGGTTATTATTATTATTATTATTATTATTATTATTATTATTATTATTATTATTACGTGTACTGTCTTACAACAAGTCCATTCCTTTTGTCAACAAGCTTAGACCACCTGTAGCATGTCACTTAATTCAAATGACATCTACAAACTATAATCTGCACCAAATGCTAAAATAATATAAAGGAATCTGAAGAAGAGAAGACGTGAGTTTCAACAGACGTCTAACCCCTTGAACTCAACATTGAAGAAAGAGCTGCATATCGCTGGTCTGATGCCGCACGTTAAGAACACTACTCCCCTATCGGACTTCCTTGGCACCTTCTTTCTCCTCTGCTCCAAACCACCTCCTCTGATGCCGCAAGTTAAGAACACTACTCCCCTATCGGACTTCCTTGGCACCTTCTTTCTCCTCTGCTCCAAACCACCTCCAAACCCCTTGCCAACTCTTTTTTCCTTGTTTACATTCCCCATTTGCTAGTCAGAAAAAGAGTATATAATGGGCGATCCCTAGGTTCACAAATTGTAGTTCATCTTTGGATATCCTCGAAGGAGGAAACTGTGCTCCAGAACCTGAAGAAGATACTGCTGACCATGATGTTTGGGACGTGGGTGTAATCACCTCAACGCTAAGATAAACTTCTTTATTGATCCAAGAATTCATTAAATTTCCAAGTCCTTCAGACTTGTTGAGGCAGTCCTTTTGACCAAGTTTTCTTTCTAAGTCCTCGGACTTAGTTTAATTTGTCGCACCGAAAATTATGTTTTTAACTCCTTCAGACTTGTTTAGTTAGTCCATATGACTACGTTAGCTTAGAAGCTTACTCTAAGCTTCCTCTCCTCCATGAGTTCTTTATTTCGAAGTCCTCATGTCTTTACTATATGTCATTGCGCCGTGAACGTCATGTTCACCTGTTCAAATTTTGTACGACCATACGCAGGTTGTCTAATGCCTTTATTTGAGTACCTAGCTAGGTCAGTATCTCACAGCATTCTTGTCGCCATCCCATTTTATGTGTTACTATTTTGGGTGCGCAAAGTGCGGAACACGGCTAAGTTTGTATGGTGGCCCGCACAGATAATAATTTCTTTCGCTCCTTGGTTGGTGCTTCCTTTGGCTATATTCTTAATGTTGGTGTGTACTAGATTGGACCAATACCCCAAGAGGTGGGTAATAGTATAAAAGTACTATTGAGTGCTCTGGCAGTACCCATTGGAAAAGGACTAGCCATAGTACAATTTTGTATGGACACCTGTTTGTTAGTAATCAACTAGTGTAACCAAACCACGGTCATCTTACCGTTTATTATTTTGGATGTTGTTCCTTTGTCCAGTCAAGCTAGGTAGCTTGTCCGGCTTGTAACTTGGTAACTCTAAAACTATAGGATTAGCGGGTTTGGTTTATATGCTGCTAACTCTCCATGTTCTCTATTTAGACCTTTCTGGTGGAAGACTGACGCTAGCCCGGCTGTCTTGCAATGCTATACCCACTAACACTTTAACTTCCATTTGACTGTTGCCGTGTCGCTTTGGACACGTTCTTTCCACGTGCTACGAGTAGTTCCTATGTCTTTGGTGTTGTTAAGTTCTATCATTAACTGTTGTAACCCCATATCACCATTTTTGTTATTTGTATAATAAATCTATTTTTGGTTACCTATTCAATTCCTTTACACTTATGAAATATGTACCCCTAACTACCTGCCTACATATATATATATATATATATATATATATTATATATATATATATATATAATTTCATCAGTTTTTCTCCTCGGTTCCAAACACAACTTGCTAGTCTGCAATAACCTCTTCTTGATTAAAGTTTCCTTGGCAATGGTGATCCTCGACCCAATTTCCTTGGTAGAGCAGGCATCCCTTGTCAGGTTTCCAAGGTACTTGAGCTACTGTATGTTTTCCGTTAACTAGTGTCTAATTCTTATTTTCAGCGGCTCTTCATCTAAATATAAAGTTTGAATGATATACATTAAACCATTTGGGCTGTAGCTCTAGGTAGGCTATAACTAGACACACCGAGTTGCATAGATAATCGGAAGATACACTTTTTTTAATTCGAAATCATATAAAACATAAATATACTTCATAATATTGGAGCTAATCATACAACTGAACTCAAACTTCACACTCCCTAGATTTATGGTAAAATACTCTTACCACTAAGTCCCACTCCACTTTAATGAAAACAATCCTTATTGATAGGCACAACATAGCTTCAACATTAAGTTGTTTGTTTTTGGGTTCAAGTCGCTGCTAGATTTACTAAGAATAATACTAGTATATCCTAAAATACATACCAATACCCTTCCACACAAATGTGGATACATTTAATTAAAATTATTCCTTACTCTTGTGATGCGTTATTTTTATTAAAATCAGATAGTCTGGTTTGGTAGTGAGATGAGATACAACAACATTAACCAACCGAAGCAATAATGGCTTTCGTACTGCGTCAAAAAGTTATTTAATGTAGTATAAAAATACTCTAGTAAGAAATTTAATGCTACGGAACTCCGCACGGACTTTCTCGCTCTATGGTTTAAAAATGGAGATATTTACTCAAAACTCGTAGTATATGTGAAACGAAATAATATACACTAGCAAACCAAAGCATAAATTGCGCTATACTTAACTAAAACATTTTTTGAATACTGGTTTTAAATTTTATAATTTTATTTTTAAAGAATTAATGTCCTCATTTGTATGTTTGGACCGATAAAAAAGATAAATATTAGGTCCACAAGGGACAACACTTCTTTCTAATAATTTTTACTTCTGGTTAAAAAATTGACATTTTATTAGGTGTTGTTCATCTTCATGTCATCGCATTGCTATTAAATTTCTCATTTAAAATCATTTTGACCAATACAAAAATATAAATATTGACTATTGAGTCTAAAATTGATATAACTAGATCATTGTTGTACAAACATTGCTCCTAAGAGGTTTAAGGAAAAACAACATAAACTTTTAGAGACTTACTTATATTTAATTACTATATGGCATTGGAGAATTATTGCGTTAAAACTTAAGTATTATCTCTTTATAACTAAAACTCACAAAATTGTATTAATATATTTGCCAATATCTCAGAAACTGTTAGTTTTATAAAAATAGTTCATATAAAAGTTTTTATTTTTAATAATACTAAAATTTTGCAATGATGAGTTATTTAGTATCTCAAATAGTTGTGATCAGGTTTTTATCTTTTTGCCCTTCAGTAAACTACCCTTGACTTTAGTGCTAGATAGCCAATTCCAAAAACCTCTCAAGGCTAACCTATGAAAACCCTAGATACCACGTTTCAGCCTGATCGGTAAAATAGTGTAGTTTCTAGTTGGGGGAACAAACAGACAGACAGATGGCAATTCAAATACCTCTTTCTCGGATTCAGGGGGTCATGAAACGTCGAGATTAATCAAAATCTTGAGTTCGATTTTTTTATGATCGAAATACTTTCTCTACCTGTAAGATAGCGATAAAGTAAAAATGGCAACAAATCAGTTCAAAATACCAGGATAAAAAATGAAATTATATACTGTACAAAATAATGATAGAACCAGAAATATCATTCAAGGGATGTTTGCTCTACTCTTCACTTTACAACAGCAGAATTAGGTTCAGTAAAATAGTGTCTTCAATATAAAAATATACATTTTAGTTACTTTTCAAAAATATAGAAATATTATCACCGTTTTATAATGTAAACTATGATGTTTTTAGCACCTCATCTTACAAACCATTTGGGTTATATGATTTGGTGTTAATTACGCTAATGTTTTTAGGAATAAGGAAAGATATATTTAGAAAAAGTGTACCCACATTTTCGTGAAGGTAAAGTGTAAACAATTTCGGATAAAACACTATCAGTACTCTTGACCACCTGTTATTCAGCAGTCTAGACTAGTGCGATAGTAGTACCTTAGACCATGCGGCCACCCAAGTGGGTTGGACCAGGATGAGATGTCTGATTCAAGCTGTGTAACTTTTACCTACCTAAGCTAGGTAGGTAGGCCTACTATCCGTGGGGTGATTCTTAACTGATAATCATATATAAAGTGTGGTTGAATGATGATAGTGGTAGAACTGAGAAATTTAATTTGGTAAATACTACAATATTTTTTTCAATTGTCTCCGTTATAATGAGGAATCTAAATCGACTGATGACGTAGGGCTTAATTTTTTAAATAGTTTACATTTATTTATTCAATAGAAGTTCATGAAAAATAAATCCGTGAATCCAGATTTAAATAATATTTGGTCCATAATTAAATTTTAAACTATTTAATCTATATATGATATCAGCGAAACATTTTGTTTTATCTCTCGATTTATTCATGGTGGTGGTTATGGTAATATTTTAACAACTAAATCTTATTTTTAATTTTATATCGATAAGTTAATTTCATGATACATTCCTAAAAGCCCCCATAGTTTAATTACATAAGTCAATGAACTTTAATCAAAACGTTTAAAAAGTTGGCACGAGCTCATTTTACATAATGTACGAGGCCAACGTAATTTTAGCAATTTTTTTTTTAATTCTAAACTTTCCCCAGCCCGTTTTATTTTTACATATTTTCTGTATCGAGTATCCACGTTTTCCACCTCACTGCCATAATTGTAAAGCCTCCCCCTCTTCAAAACCACCCCACCTTCTTTTGCAAGCTGGGTGCCACGAAAATTAACACAGTATATAGATATAATATGTATAATAAAATTCTCGCCAGCTTAAACAATGGAGTCAGATTTTAATTGGCCCATCGACCTAACTTCTTCCCCTCTTACAACTCCGCTTTCCCCTTTTTACTGTTATATCTAGAATAGTCCACGTGGGAGGGTGGTAGGAGGTGCCTATTTTTTTTGTGGGTGTAAGGATGGGATGAGGGGTGAGGAGCTTGTAACACAAAACGAGCGCTAGCACGAGATGTGTAATTAACCTAAAGCTTTATACTTTTAATTACTTCATTTTCATTACAACGTGGGGAGAGCCACCCAATGCTCTCACTTTGGAGCAATAAAGTAATAACCACCATGAATAATACAATTATCTTAAAATTCCCTCTACATGTCCTGTTTCCTTTGAATATGTGTATTAAATCGTTATTAACACTTCCACTAACATGTACTAAAATAACAAAACAATATAGACACATAAATTCTTTAAATTGAAAAATGATACCTGGACATGGAACCCGATTCCATGACTTTTGAATTAGTATGCCAATGCTCTAACCACTAAATTGTCCATTAGTCTCTGACTCAGGGTCATTCTTCACTCATGTGTTTTGTGTTTAGTTTTACATTACTAAAACAAGGATAATTTAAATGATTGGTATAGGGTATAGTGATGATAAGGGTAGCTAGAGGAAATTCCCCTACATTTGCCTGAAAATAGAATGGGAAAACCACAGCGAAAAATCATAATGTGGAAAACATACCTCAGTGCATACATTTTAGATTCAAATCCTGATTTCCCTCTCACCAGTAATCTACTATATTGGTTATTTATGCCTCAAACCACGTGCGGGTGTATTGTAGTTGGTTTAAATCAATACTTAAGAGTAGACTAATTGTAGATATTTGTTAGAATTACACACATTTCTAAGTCCAAGAGCTTAAAATAGTTTGGCCTTCTTTAATACTAAAATAAATTATTAAATTTAGTGCCAGTAATTCAATAAATTAGAGTTTCTTATCATTATTATTTTTTATATTTAATAATATTTTTAATATTTTTTATTTATCTTACAAGTTATTTAAGGTATTTTAATTAGGTAAGTATAATTAGGGGAGCTTAGAATAAATATACTTAAAGTATGGATGTTGTGAGGACGATAAAAGACCAGTGTTTTGTAGTTTTTATATCAAAACTTTTTTTGCTCAAAATAAATGAAATATTGCTTTAGTACAAACATAAAGCTTGATTTTATTCACGTGGTGACCTCAACATTTCTTGGATATATGTCCAGGGTGTCCTGGGATTTGATGAAAACTTTTCCTCTTCAGTTAAAAAGATCGTCATCTGACGCTACTATGCTCATGACAGCTATTCAACAACTGATGATATCACCATGCGAAAAAAATTTAACTCAATTTTGGTCAAAAAAGATTTTGTTTTAAAAACTGCAAAAACACCCGGCCTTTTCTCACGTTCCCTACATTCCCACCTTAAAACTAGAATGGAGAGAAGTTAGTAATACAATATATAAATATAATTTGAAAAACCAACGGTCAATGCATTTGTTCTGGATTAAAACCTTGACATACCCAACAACGGCAACCTTTGGCAATGTGCGTCAAACGTCTCACACCCCGTGGCCACCAGACCAGGTAGTAATTGGGCGAGAGGATTGACTTAAATGCATTTAATAAAATCATTATGATACCTTTGCTGGTTTAAAACCAAAGCTCTCTAAATATTTCGTCTCTATTCAGTATAACCACTCAGGTTTGTAGACGATTATTAATTTAATTTTCATTACATTTTACAGTGTCTCTTGAGACCTTTTTGTTCCAACTCACTAACTAAATGGTGTGGGAGAAATAAAGATGGAGGTACTATAGAAAGTTTGCAGTGGAAAAGGATAGAAATGTGAGTATGATATTAAAAAAAGGGGGGGGATCCATTTATCCTGGAGTACCCTCCCTTACTCTCTTCACCCTTCCTGTGAGCATCAAACAACCCTGTGATAAAATGAATTTGTTAGTAGGCGATAGCCAGGAAAAAGTTCAGTCAAAATAAAAAAAAATGGCAAGGGGCAAAGTGGAGTGAAAAAATTATTTTTTGGAGGGAGTGAAGGGGCTTGGAGAGTTTAGGTGGGCTAAGGGTGGTCGACTGGAACATTATTACCCTCTCCCATCTAACTCGCTATTCAATTTCATTTAACCTTTCATAAAGAGAGGGAGGAATACAAATCAAGAGAAGAGTTCAGCACACCGAAAAAAAATTGTTTTAGCTGGATTTTATTTAAATAGTCATAAAAAAAAGCTTCAAGTTAAAACTGACATCTATTAATGTGGACTCAGAGTTGTGAGTTCGAGGCTTAGATTCTCAGACGTAACTAGTCAGGGTGTTCCTTTCACATGTTGTTTGTTTTATAACATCGTCATGTCTATCTTGCAAGTAACTATGAGATTGTAATTAGCTGTACGGTTAAGACATGATGAGAGTGGGTTTTCCAAAATAATTTTCCTCTCTCCATCCATGCAAATGCTGGTTCTTTCAACCTATATTCTACCATTTTCATCTCTAACTCTTCAGTATAATCAAATACGACCACTCCAAAGGGATATAAAGCCGCAATATATGATAATATTAGAAAAAAATCTTAGTTGGCAGCCCATCAAACAACCAAACTAATGGTCCCAGGTTCGATTCGAGGCATGGTCGAGAATTTATAATTATTGAAATAACAAATGGGGGACTGTTTTTAAAGCTTATTTAAGAAATAGGTCAATATGTATTTCGTGTAATTATAGCAATATATTAAAACGATATTATCTTTTTAAGCAGAAAATGTTTGAATTTTCCAAAATGCCCCTACTATGAAAATTTACCTATATACTGAATATACATATTCTATATATAATATATAAGGATATTTGCCTATACACTGAAGATACATATATTATATATGTATATTCAGTGTATCGTGAAGATATATATAAATATATACATAGGTCTATATAGTCGGTGTATAGGACAATTAACATAGGAAGGGCTTTTTATAAAATACAAACTTTTTAAGGTAAAAATTGATAGTAATTTACTATTTTATTAGTGATATTTTTTTGTGTTGATAGTAAAAAATATCAAAAGTGACAGTTTTAGATTACATGATTTGACGTATGAATACGCGATTGAAAATATAGTATATTTTCTAGTTGCAGATAAGGTCTCTACTATTACAATTGGGCTGTGTTAACAAAGTGCACGTTAATCACCTCAATTTAAGAAAATAATAAATGGCAATGTTCATATATTTTGATTAAATTTCCGTCATTTGTAAAGAAAACTGTATTAAAAAAATAGATAAACAAAGTAAGCCCGGCCATTGATTTTTTTTATAACATTCAAATATAATTTACTGCTACAACAAACTTAACCTTTGTTTGACAAATTTAAAAATTATATGTATGATCTAGAATCAAGGCTACAAAATTATAATTTTTCTATCTGGGACTCGGCATCTTTGGTTGACTATTGCTTTAAGTAGCTTACTATATTTAAGACAAGTGAGTTTGTATGGCGAAAAGTTAACAACTTTTCAACAACCGACAAGCTTTGTGAGGTGGTATGCAATTCTCACTCTAAACCGGGAGGTAACGCTTAAAGTGTAATGGAAGGGAACTAAATTAAGGTCCGTATTTTGACTTTCTTTCTACACCTCGGAGGAAAATTATTGTAATCGCAAAAAAAAAAACCCAATTGAACTCAAGATTTTTTTAAATGTCGACGTTTCATGACCCCCGGAAACAAAAAGGTTGTTTTCGTATTTCTGTCTGTCTGTATCTCAGTCAACAGCCAAAACTTTTTTCAGATTGGGATATAACTTATCTGGGGTTTCCGTAAGGTAAACCATAGAGATTTATGTGATAAGATATTATCCAACACTAAATTTAAGGGTAGCTTACGTAAGGGCAAAAAGAGATTAAAAAATAGATTTTCTTGGAATTCACTATAACGATTTTGATTATATTTTATATCTAGATCTATTTATTGTTATAACACGATGGCAATTCTCATTTTCTCATGAAAATGACTTTGAGGGTAATTTACATTTGGGAAATTTTCTATTTTCATAATTTCTCCACAACTATTTATGATAAGAAATAACTTATCATTGTAAAGTTGTATTACTATTAAAGATAAAAATAGTTTATTTTAAACATATTTTTATAAAACAAATAATTTCTGAGCTATAAGCAAATATACATATATAAATATATATATACTTTTTAATTCAGGTCTTTGAAAATGAATGTGATTCTTATGCTCTTTGGTGGACAAACATGTTTCTTTTATCTCAATTTTTCTATATCAATGTTTCTAGCAGTTTTTAATGCCACATAGCAAGAAAGTAACAGCGTATATTATTTCATTTAATATATTTGGTTTACTCTTTCTACAACAATGTATAGACCTATCATTCCGTTCCACAAACCTTACGAGATTTTTTAAATGTATATTTTAAGATAAAAGCGATAAAAAGTTGTAGGACACACCATATCATTTATTATTGTTTTAATGGGGAAAACTATTTTCTATATTGTCATCTTAATAGGTCCTTAATATTTTAATAAGCACACAGAATTTGACCAGAAACTTTGTAAATAGAAAGAAAAAGCCTTGCTCATATTAGCTTATGCCCGTGCCAGATATTAAAGAAATGTCAATTCTACTGTCTGTAGAAAGTTAAACTAAGCGTCGGCCTATCAAATGAAGCAATATTTTATTTATTGAGGCCAAAAAAGTTTTTTTTACTATAAAAACAGCAAAAATTTGGACCTACCTTCTTGTTCCCTCCCATTCCACCTTAAAAAAGTTCAATAAGTTCTTGAGATGCCATTAAAAGTGCCAAACAGACACCAACGATCTCTTCAATATCATATAAAACTGTTTAGAGATAGTAACAACATCACACTCATACAAAACACTAAAACCCTTCGTTGAACTTTAATGACAAGCTCATTTTCACTCCATAACCCACGCGCCTAGCACACAACACAGCATCATCACAAGAGACTGGGAGAAGTGGCCAATGAGAGGAAAGGAGATTCTACAACCCCCATTTGACTTCCCCCACACCCCAGACTCCCTCATTAGTTTACTTTCCTCCTTCCTCCACCCACCCACCCCCGAGGGAACAGTTAAAACCCAATGAGGTGGAATTTCTCTCTCGCAGTGGAAACTATTAAGAGGGCGTCAGATAAGGAAACCTGATTGCAACCAATTGCCGTGGGACTTTAAAATCGGGGTGGGGGTGTGAGGGTAGGATAATTAAAATCTGCCATTGAGAAGTGACAAAGAGCCACCCTATTAAGATTAGATACCTCTAGAAAGCAGCACTGTCACTTCGTGGAATGGAGCAGGATTATTCCTGTGTGAGTAAGGATAGTCATACATTAAAGTTGATATATCGATATGTTTTTTTCACTTCTACTATTCAATGAGACACATCGATAAAACCCTTTAAATAATGATGAGGATTATTTCTCGTGCCAGATTACTAGATTGCTTATTTAACGATATCTTGCAGTCAATGGCATGGTGTGGAGTGTCTCCAGCGTATAGAAAGATTGATAAGAACTGTACTCGTGATATATTCTCTCACCTTCAGCTATTATTTGAGCAATCATACATAGGCTTTGCTTTACACGTAACAAATTATTATTATATTATTATTATTATTATTATTACTATTAGCACCGCGTCTTACTACCCATTCGGGTTATACGCACTTACGCTAATGTGTAATGGTAGGGTGGTTTGATATGAAATGGAGGACCTACAGTTTAAAGTGGAATCCCGAACCACGGTAGGGGGCCTGGCACACGTCCCAAATGATGTATTTTTTTTCATAATTTTCAAATGAATGTTCTATTGAGGGATGAGAACAATTGTCAAATACAGTTACCCTAGCAAACACACCACACTACGCTGCTTCTTCTATTTATATCTTACCAAATTCACCGAGAAGAAGGAATACTTTTGGAAGATGCATGGAAATCATTTCACATGGCAGTCGGATCATTATTTACTATGGCATTAGGAGCTCGAAAATGCACTGCCCCAATCACTTAAGTACGCAACCTATCCCTACCTTGAGATAGTCATAAACAGTCCACCTCATTAAATCCTCATCTCTTTCAGGTATATTCTAATGTTATCCTTCTATTTGCTTCTAGGTTTTTCCAATGGTTTCTTCTCATTGGGTTTGCCAGTCAGTATCCTGAAAATGGTTCTAGAATCTTCCATTCATGCTGCATGTTCCACCCACCGTAATCTACGAGACCTAAATTATCCTAACACGGTCTTGTAATCAGTATAGGGTATGTAAATCATCATTATTTAACCTCCTCCACTCCCAAGTAGTTTCATCCTCTTTGAACCAAATATCTTCCTAAGCAACTCGTTTTTTAACACATTAAATTTGTTTTTTGTCATGTAAGGTAAGAGACCACGTTTCACAACCTTAGAGAGCAGCCAGTCTAATTTTTTTTTATATTCTGTATTTTACACTTTTGAACAGAAGTGAAATGCCAACAACCTACTGACCATTAGTTTATGAAATGGTTCTGATAAAAATCCTCAATGACAAATGATATGGCATTCCAGGTAAATACTAAGAGAACCCTAGTTTTTATTATGTTGTCAATTAAATAGTTTAGAATGTGTGTATAGATCCATCTTACACGTTAGTTACTAGAACTATTTAAGTTATTTATGCTATAGTGGTATGCATGATGTCTTAGGCAGGTTTAATTTGCAAATACCTGCAACAGCAGGCACGAAGACAACGGCGTCGGTCTAGTCTAATTTAATTTGCCAGTAACGGGGAGACTAATAGTACAGTATTAGATAAAGACTATTCATAATCATGCATTAAGATCGCATGACTGGGCCAATGTCAAAATATCGAGGACTTGAACTACATTGAATAGCATGAGAAATTAAACTTTAGTAATTTTAAGTGTAAAAGGTATTTAATAGTACATAATTCAAGTACAATTTCTTATCGATATAATGTACAGTTCACTGAATAATAAATTATATTAGTAGTTGGTGGGACCACCAACTCAACGCTGATTGGTTTAGAGCTATCACGTGACCACGCCCTCTCGCTCTGATTGGCTGTTGGCTTCCCCCTGCACTACCACCATTCCCCCTGAGCACCTTTCAATGGTTTGTATGTGTGGGACGTACGGGAACAGAGCTGTGATTGTGTGTTATTTATACCAATGGATGAGTACAGTGCTTTCCCTTCCCTCTTCAAGTTTGGCCCATTTCCTCTCTGGTTATTTTCAGGACGAGATGGAGTTAGCGACCTATTGTCCTCCTTCAATGTCGCAAAGGTTTATTTCTGCTCTTCTATCTGGCAATGGGTATTCCCTGATGACTGGCACCAGTTTGACGGCTCAACAAGACAGGAATAGATGAATGATGTTGCAACCCTCTCCTTCGATGTGGCATTGGTTTTCCCTGATGACTGGCGCCAATTTGGCAGCTCGACAAGAAAAGTCGAGACAGGAATAGATTTGATCGTGAGGTCATTGACCCTGTTCATGTTTGGTGCCAGTTTGCCAGCTCGACAAGTCAAGACTCGTATCGGGTTAACCTATGTAAAGGAACAAAACAGGTTTGGCGTAAATAAAACACGTTATTACAAAACATATATTTATAAAACATTAAAGGTTTTACAGATATATATTAAAGGGTTCACAAACAAACATAAAATTAATTATAAATTTTACAGGAATGACGCATATACTCGTTCATGGCCTTTCTACAGTATCTCTTAGAATTGTTATAGAAATTATTTTTAGTTAACAATCCAGCATATAATAGTCCAAACCGACGACTTGACGTGTATAGTAGGAAGCACTGATAAGATCCAGATTTCTAATTTGCGTTTCCACCGTAGGCTGCTTGAAATCGATGACATCCGCTGATTCTGTTAGCGTATCGCATACATCAACGACGAGAGTGTCGATCAAATCACAGCAATAGCGTGCGATGGGTGTCAATCACATATCCCGGTGGTCGACGGTGACATCGATGAGGACCCACACATCACAAAGACGCGCCCAGCTAGGTGATAGATAGGTGACAGGTCTGAGTCTGGAGTCTTATTTCTCGCTGATGACGACCATACGGTCACCACACATGCGTCTCAGAGAGATTTAATGATTAGTTAGACAAATATTCGGAGGAGATTGCGTATTGCTGAAAAACATTGATATGACCGACTTGTGGTTGTTCAGTTCTTGCCACTCTGTACGGTTAAACACCGAATAGTTCTCTCCACGTTTTTCTAAATGGACATAGGGTGCAAAGTTGTTCTTGACGCTCTTGCCGGCGATTACTCTATTGGCGTTGACATCATCCAGCGGAAACAGATGTTGAAAATACTGGTGATGGCGAAGTGGCTTCACGGCTTTACTTTGCGGGTGCAAACGTCTTCCCTTCCATGATGTTCGATTGCTTCGACGATGTCGCGGTTATGGTCAGCACGCTCCTTTTATAGGCAAACGCTGATTGGACGCAGCCTCTTAGATATGGAAGGATCCTACAGCATTGAAAAATGTGTTGTAATATATCATCACCTTAGCGTCATTGCCTGTATGATTGGTGGGCGAGAATAGGGCTAGGAAAGTTTTCATCGGATTGTTATGGGCGCGTTAGAAAAGGTACATGAGACAGTAATGGCCATAAACGTCTGAGGCTGTGCTTAGGAGTTGTAGCATGCTATGAGACGTGCGGGAATTGTTTTTGCGTATAAATTCCAGATGTGATTTTATATAGGATGGAAAACCATAACTGCCAAAATATTCTCCTACGCCATTCTTGTCAATAAAGATCACGACCCAATGCATCCCAGGCTTGGTGTGGGGGTTTTGATGACAAGAGTGAGGTAGTTGCGTGTAGTTTTCAGCAGGAGAAACACCTGACCGTACAGAATGGAACCACGGGTTTGTTTTCAGCGCACAACTATGGTGTGCGTGTCCATATCAATTATCTAATCTCGAAGTCCCCAAACAATGGAGGCCGAACAGAAATTCCATACAGTGCTATGTGCCATGCACATGGTGCGGCCAAATATAAGTGTTTTCAAAGACGAACAACCTCTTTCGTACAGATATATTTACGGGTGAAGAAGTGTATTTGGTGAGAAACTTTTTCATTTCTGCTCCCTTGATGTAGACGACTCTGCACGCCTTTTGGCATGGGAGATGAGGATTCGAGAAGCTGTAATCCACATCACCGCTATCCCAGGGAATACCGTGCAGTTTTTTATGATTTAATCGGCTTGCTTTTTAGCGGCGGCTGAAA
Organism: Timema cristinae; assembly: GCA_039000515.1. Lineage (NCBI taxonomy): Eukaryota > Metazoa > Arthropoda > Insecta > Phasmatodea > Timematidae > Timema > Timema cristinae. The sequence goes on along the minus strand of JBCFYV010000003.1, from coordinate 57,549,073 downwards.
GCTCCTCGATAGCGTATGGGGGTTTTAACAACCAATGTAGAAGTAATGTACCACATACAGATAAAACACTAAGTTCCTTGACGATAAACTCTTTGCTGTCGTCGATGAGCTCTATAAATCACAATGAAGCCCATGATTTTAATGGCGACTCTAAGGGGCAGGAAGTAGCTTATATTAACTCCCATAATCGGTCACGAAGTTTCTGTATTTGTCGATGGTGATGATGTTGGCAAACTCTCCGTAAACGATACAGTTGATGGTTTCAGTGAGACCTCTGGTGAAGCTCACTTCGTATGCTCAGAGAGCCATACCACGTCAAATTCCAATGCGATGTCATCTAGGTGGAGAGATTGGGTTTGAGATCGAAAGCCACGAGATAATATCATTTATAGAAGGCTTCGCGTGTGATGTCGCTACCTTCGTTCATGAAATGGATACCCGTTCCAGAAAACAGTCTGTGGTAGGACATGACATATTTGCCGTTTGAAAAATTGAGGGGGTAGCAGTTTCAACGGCACTTGTTCCCTGTACACGTACAGCGAGAAATAGTTCATTCTGTAGTTAAGAAGTTGAACGGGTTCTTGGTGGCGTCTCCATTGAACGAAGCGTTTGATACAAATCCCACGATGCATCTTTAGGGTAACTGTACTGTGAATACATTGTCCAGTGATTTTCCTTTCAAACCAGTGGGGATAATGAGTGTTTTTACTTCCACGCTGGTGATCGGATACTTTGTGGGACTGACGTTTAATGTCTTGTTGGCATGTGCCAACAGTATAGAAGGTGATACTTTGACACGTTGCACTAGAAGGTCAGCTTCATCGATGTGAACCTTAGGGTGAGGGAGTTCAGGTACGGCCATAAGACTAAACCCCGTCTCTGGAACGGACCAGCTTGACTCTGGGTTTGGTGCCGTTCAATAAGTATTTCTCTTGGTTAAACATGTCACCATGTGGATACCCCAAAAGATCAACAATCCTACTTTTTGCAGTGAGACTGCGACGGGCCATAAATCTATTGTAGCTTGCGTTAGCCTCCTCAAAGGTTCCGGGACTTTCCGTGAACCACAGACCGCAAGTCAAATGTGTTGTTTTGGCATCACTGTTAAAATTGAGCAGCGTCTCAATGTACGATTTATAAGCATACGTGTTATTGGGTGGTGAGACTAGTTGATGGTATAAAAACAGATCAACATGTGTGAATAGCCAATGCAACCAGTTGTTGACGAGAATAATTTGATCCACCTCAGGGAAAGCACCACCGTCGGGTTTCATGATGGCCACCCTGAGATAGAAAAGAATCTGTGAAATATCGATATAGAACTCGCCTTGTCCGGTAACAGTAAATTCGATGGGTGAATCATTGGCGAGAGAAGAGACAGGTTTGTACTGTAGCCATTATCCACTATAAAGAATGGTTTACGTGGGTGGAACGGAAAAAAGTTTGAGTTCACTTCTGGCACACTCGCAGGACTAGGGTGTAGAAACGACATTTCAACTTAAAATATCTACCGCTTCTTTCTTGACCGTTTTACTTCGGGAAACGACGGATGATTGACGTTTGTGTTTCTTACGACACCCTTTATAGCCTGAGCCAATTATTATTGTGTCAATCTTCAGCTCCACTTCGAGTTTCAGGTTTATTCCAGCCTTGCCGACACGCTGCCGTAGAGCCTCTTTTAAAGGAAGACGCTGATTGGCAACGTCGAAAAGCTAGTTGATACCTGTATGAAGCGCCTGTTTTCCAATTGCTTTAGCGCCGCTTCTTAGCAACGGTATGACGCTCTTGAAAAGGCCGCTGAAAAAACTTCATATCCCGTGCATGCATTGATAGGGAACACCGTGGTAGATCGAAGATATTCCTGTCCCAGCCTGATGACGTGGTATCTTTGGTTAGGACAGTTCATGTTGAGTAGCGTCGAAAATGAAGATTCACGAACACTTTTACAAACTCGAATGGTACAGGTTCACCAGTGTCTGTTCTTATATTGATTTCCAGACTTTCAATTCCCCTTCTAAATACGGGTCCGTAGTGTAACGGATCATAGCTAACTGTATAATTTACACCGTAAAGATAATTTCTGTTGTTTGTATCGACGTTACGTAAAATTGGTATCACAATGTCACCCATTGGTTGAGAATTGACGATTTCCGTGTAGATGTCCATTTAAAGGCAAGACCAAAAGAATGTTGGCGGCGTACGGTGACTTTTGGACTTTGATCAGATTAGTGTTAGGATCTAAATTGAGCTGTATATTTAGTTTAATGATAGATTCAGCAGCTTTATATTTGGTGAAGAAGAAACAAAGTCAGATTTTTGTTGGGGTTTGTATACTTGAATTCGACTCCGGAATCTTCCTTAGAGGCCTCTACTTCATTTAGGGCTTTTACCAATTCATGGATAATGTGTAGTTTCCAGGAGTGACGTGATCCTTGAATATCTGTTCCACGCCATTAAAGTCCACACAATTGTACCAGACAATATTTTGGCCCTCGGGTACGGTGGTGAAAGAACATGCCTATTGGGATTCGGCGAGAGAGTTTTCTTACTGGCTTTTGAGTGTAAAAGAGTAGGGTAGTTGCGTGGTGAAATTCGCGATGGTATTTTTCGGGAAATATCCCATAGAGCTGTCGCTCAGCAAAGTGATGTAAAACGGGTCCTTCGTTGTAGGGCGTTGACGTAACTGGCAGGAATACAAGAATTAAAGATGGCGGGGTAACCTTTCCAATAAACGTACACTTTCTTTCTACCACCTTTACACTTGACACGTAGTATTTTATCAACTATAAAAGTTTCGGAAAGACATATGCGTTTCAATTCGGGTTCGTAAAACGTTCGCACCACTTCCTCGTCGTCAAGATAGATATACTTGTAGACGAGTGGTTGTTGCTCCACGACATTGCTGACTTTGAAAAGTTCCTCGCTCCAATTGCTTTCATAACCCATTTCAAACAGCATTTTTGATTGGCACATACACACCATGTCACCAAATTTTATTTTGGACTTACTATTCGAGTTTAGATGCCATTTTCCGTACAGATAATCTTTGACTTGAAACACATTTGTTTCTGAAACGTCTGCAAGCGTCATGTTGAGAGTGGAATGTTATGTACAGTTGTAAACGTCGACGAGATTTTGGAGGACGTTCAAATACCGATACGTGTTATTTTTGGTAAAGTAGCGCAACATGCGTCCTTTTCAGAGATTTATTGAATTGTTCCACGATGATTCCTTCACGTCCGGATTATGAGTGGTGTAGTAATGCACTCCTTCTTGCTTCAGAAATTTCCGGACTAGATGTACCGTGAACTCTGTCACCTTGTCCGTCAGTAAACTTATAGGTTTACGCCCACTTTATTTGAGAATGTCCAGGAAGGCGTCTCTCACGACGCTCCCCATCTTGGATGAAAGCATTTTCGCCCAGGCCATCTTGCTGAACACGCCGTTAACAACGGTTACGTGTGGTAAATCGGTTCTTTGACCAAAATTTCCTCATAGTGAGTTTTAAAAGATTTAGCCAGAGAGCAGAAACCAGGTTTTTACAAACAGAGCTGAAACCGAGATTTACCACTTCCTTTCCTCATAATTTTGAATATAAGCTAACATTTACTCTTGTGAGGTACACCACTCTGGCCATCCTCTGGCTTCTTGTTTAATTTTCAAAGAAGTATCAATGTACCCGTGAAACAATACGCCAGAATGCGTCTGACGATCGTAAACCGATACATTGTACTCCCACACTTCGTGTACTGCTTCGATGATGTAGCCTTTCTCAACGGCTTTCCAGATCTCATCAATTACCCAGACGCGTGTCAACCAGCGATCTTTTTTGTCGTTGTGCTGACATGAACCTTGGTTTTTCTTCTTCCCGCATTTTCTACACAAGATGAACGTTAACTTGTGGTGCAATCCGTGTAGGCAATACGGGCAGGAATAAATCCCGCGGAGGCGTCACTGTAACTTTGGCTATGCCTTTTACTTGATCTATAGACGGACAATTTGGTTCCAAGTGAATTTTGGGGTGGCCGATGGGGTAATTTTGGTACTTGCAAACGTAAGTATACAATGAACACACATCCAAGTACTTGATCTTCTCTCCACAAGAAAGGTCTGCTTCGTGGATGAGTTTGATAAAATTTTACACCATACTAAAGAATGAATCCCTTGGGCTAGGGGCTCCTTGGTATACACCTCGTGCTGGAGTACAAATTGTTTCAAGTCCTTGTATGTGCGTTACATAGCATAAAACGTACACTCCCACATCTCTACGACTGTGTAGCCGGCATTCTAAACTTTTCAACACAAGCCATGGTCGCTTCATAGCGCGTCTCCATGCTCTCGTAGGGGTGGTCCTGTTAGGATAACAGAAACGGCACTCCTGCCAATAACAGCCCTAGAACTGAAAGACGGTCGTGGTATCTCCAGCTTTAACAACGCCGTCTACACGTTGTCCTAACATATATTCTTCACGGCCATTACCCGCATGAAGAATAGAGACACCGCGTTGAGGGGCCTCCCAGCAGAGTCATTGTACAGCGACGTGTGATTGTTGGTCTACACACGGTAGCCACCGTTAGGGATAATACCGATAGTATTCTCCTTAAGATGACTTCGGTGGTAAACCAAAATGGCCGCTCCAGCTATTGTACACGCTTCTCTGAAAGGACCCACCTTTGCTTTCTCCATGAGCACGTCTCTAAACTTCAACCAGGCCTTCCGTAGGACCCCTCCATCTTTCACACAATAAAGTTCCAACTCGCGTTTAAAATCAAAGCCATAATTTTTTTTTGTCCAACGTGTCATACCACTTCTCAAATTGATCCTTTCCCTCAACCGACATCTCACCGATTCCGTAGTTCTCCTTTGGCAGCAAGGGACCCCTATATCCCGCGTTTTATTTTTTGTTGAAAAAATTAGGGAAATGTCCCTTGGCCAAAGACTCGTCCAAGACGAATGTTTTTGGCATCTTGGACAACGACATCGGGAGAAAGTTCATCGGGTCAATAATGTAGAGCGGGCCGTAACGCATGGACATGATTTTCCCACTGTTCATTATGAGCTCTGGAGTCCATTTTTAAAACTCCATCATGTTTTAAAATCAAATTACCATCATAGCCTTTCGCATTATGGCCTAGGAGGGCGATATCTTTAAATTTTGATGCTTTAATTTGCTTGAGAAATCCTAAAAATTGGGCCATTTTGGTATCACCCTCAATATGCGAGTCCTATCACCCTCGGATTTTGTGCAATGATGGTCATTTGATTCTATATGAACGCATGCCTTGCAACACGTATGTACGACACAGAGGTTGGGTTAGTGCAAGTACGTGTTGACCGCACCTTGAAGAAGAGTTTCTTGTCTGCATTAAAATCATAGAATACAAACATGAAATTGCTCTTTTCCAGTGATGGCATTGATTTGGCCTGTTTCATATAACAGAAATGACCAAAAGGGATATTTATCATATACTATACAAAAAGTCTCATAACACCTATGTGAATAGTTTGATCTTTCCAAACTAAAAAATTGCCCTTATACCTCGCAAACTTTTTTGACATCACAGACCGACCTATGACCTCTGCAAAAACCAGGACGTTTATGGTTATCAAAACAGGTCTGGTTTGTGAACCAACGCCCGCAGTCTTTAGAAACCACAGAAGGCCTCCGCCACAAACCGCTTTAGCGTAGCACTTTTTGCACGCGTATTTACATTTGTGCTCGTTCTTATGATCAAACGGCACAAGGCACTCGCGGCAAAAATACCCAACTTAAACGCGGCTCTCGAGGCTATGACATCAAAATGGTTTTACTTATCGTCGTGAAAATACAAACCAAGTTAGCCCTAAAATGAATGTTCGGAGGGAGTAAGCCCCTCATATAGGAACTGTCTCCCCGATGTTCCCTAAACACTGTTATTTTGTATCGGAGATGTATGTTTGAAATTGTTTCAGCTCGGTTAGCTCACCACCTTTCAAAAGATTCACACGGGCATCATGGCATAAATCTTCTGCTTTGTCTTTTTGAATAGGACGACCCTTTTTGATTTGTTTAACCGTGTTCACGTCCATGCATCCTGGTTCTATAATATAATCACATATAGCTTTGGCGACAACCAACGCACGGGCAAATCAAAGTGTATCATTGCCATTTTGAATCGTATAAATTCCTTTGTTATCACGGCTATATGTGGTAGCGGGAGAGAGTTTATCACATTTATGATTACCCCTCCCGTGCGATTATTTAAAGTGGTGTAACTTGACATACAAGGGGAACAAATTGAGGGACGAAGTGAGGAACGAAGCATTGCTTTGTAACATTCGTTCTACGTTAGAGAGCACAGCCTGCGCATCAAGCTGATCTGACCGTCTAAATGAAACAAAAACTGTTCTTGACGCGGAGTCTGTGTTTATTAATAGTAGACCTACGTGATCCTCGGCACTAACTCCATGATCCTGGAGACGTCCTAGCAAAGCATTGATTTGCTCCTCGATCCAGGTTTGAGCGTCGCGATCACTCTCTTGGGTCCCTAATTGTATGGTCAATTCACGCCCAACCTAAAATAAAGCTGCTTTAATTGCTTAATTCTCTCCTTGATTATCCAAAAGGGACACCATTTGACAGAGCTACACCTGCCTGCTTTACAGGGCCACTAAATACCGATTGCGGGCCTAAAGATGGTTTCGCTCTCGCCACTGCCACAGGTAGAGGGAGGATCATGCTCCCCGTCTGCTTCACCGCAGCTTGCACTCGAACACCGTCTCCCTGGCTTGGAGGCAGTGATCCTGTTTGGACCGAGGGGGTCTCGCTGCCGGTGGTGGAGAGGGTATCGTACTGCCATTTCCGGCCTCCATTTGAACTATAACACAAAAGCACGTGTCAATGTAAGCACTTTAAATAAAATTGTTCCAAACATGCTTGTAATTTTTTTCTCTCTTTAAAATGTATAATACTTTTCAATTTCAATCTACTTTCAGTATTAATATAATATGTTACAATTTTTACTAAACATAATTGATTTAACTGATACCAACATTCACAATGTGTGTGTAATAAATACACTCGAACCTTAGTACAACTACAAATACAGTGTAGGGCAATTAATTTATCACTATGAAGAGTTAAACCTACATTTTCATCTATGCCGAGAATTGAACCTGAGACCTTTCACAAAGTGTGTGTAATAAATACACCCTAAGACAACTACACCATTTAGTCCAGGGCAGTTAAACCTTCATTTTCACCCAATGTTTGGAATTGATCCAAGGTCCCTTTTCTAGGCAAAAATATAGCGTCTCTCTCTCAATTTAATGAGCGGCTAAATCAACAATATAATTTCTCCTGGATGCCTGTAAGAAATATCTCTAAATTAAAAACACATAATTTCTCCCTTTTAAACCCGTATTAATGTTCGAAACAGGCTTCCATGCTATCTTTTGTCCCGATAAGCAAGCACAACCACACACACGCACACACACGCGCGCTACAAACATGGTCGAGGACAGTTTAACCCTTATGTTCACCCCATGTTTGGAATCGAACAGGGTCCCTTGGCTCGGCAAGCTTATGGGGTTTGTCTCTCTCTTCTCTCTCTCTCTCTCTCAATTTAGAGATCGGCTAAATCAACACTATAATTTCTCTTGAATACCTGTAAGTAATATCTGTAAACTTAAAACACATAATTTACCCCTTTTAAAACTGTATTAATGTTCAAAACAGGCTTTAAACAATATATGTTTGCCCTTTGAGCAAGTAACAACCACACACACACACACACACACACACACACACAGGTCATAAATGAAATAAGGTATTTGCAGGGAATACATGTATTCACACAAATTGGTAAAAATAGAAAGTGGACAGAATTAAGTTTACTCTTGGTGGGAATAATTTTGTTTTAATTTATAGCCGTTACTATTTTTTTTCAGTCTAAGGCTCGGGTCACTTTTTTATTCATAAATGTTAAGACTATAACATACACAAACCCTGCCAGCTGTATGATAAATTATCAAACCAACCGTGTCGGGAAATGAACCCGGGACCAATAGTTTACTATACGGACATGCTATCGAATGCCCTAATGTGGTCGCTGAATATTTGATCCAGCATATTGCAAACGTGAGTTTAATAAAATTCTAAAGCGACAATTATAATTTTCTGTCTTTTAATGTTTGTACGGGAAATGAGCCCGGGACCAATAGCTTACTATACAGACACACTATCGAATGCACTAGGGTGGTGGCTGAATATTTGATCTAGCACATTGTAATCGTGAATTTAATAAGTGGCTAAAGCGACCATTATAACTTTCTGTCTTTGACAACCTTCTCGAAACGGCCAGGTGACAAAATGATTTGGTATGCTGTCGAAATAACGGTGGTTTGGGAGAAAAATAGCGCACACAAAAAGTATATTTCCAATCTAGTGGCTATAATATAGTTACTTGTAGATGGTACTCTCATATCTGCCAGTCTATTGCGTCCAATTCCCCCCAAACATTGGGGAGCGTATTTCCGCTGGCGTGTGTGGGAGCCTGCCCTCTGTAGATGGGTACCGGTGAGAGAATGATGGAAGGGTGGGGTGAGAACGGCAGTTGGTGACCTGAGGATGACGGGGGGCTGCGTTAGGACAGCGTCGGTGCCGTTCCGAGCACCGGCCGTTTCTAGTTCAGGGCCCGCCTCCACGAGGGCAGGCGCCGGCACACACGTCGCTGCAGGCACTACGTTGCCCCATAGGCCCTAATCCAGCCTATATGGATCTCAGTAGTCTGAAATTAAATAAATACATATTAATTACTATCGTGAGAAAAAACTAAACGCCAATCACGCTCAAATCTAAAGCAGGACATTAATTACCTATGGACCAGTCGCCATCCTCCAGGCAAATTCCGTCCTCGCTAAAAAACTCTAGCGGATCTGGGCTACCCGGCGCTACCGGCATTGTAGGTGGCGGGGGTTGGTTTTCTTGAAAGTCTGTCAAAGGAACAAATTCCGCTTTACATCAAAGACGTAATAAGCAAAATAGTAACCATTAAAATATACAAAACTATTTTAAAACATACCTGAATTTATCCAGTTTTCCAGCGCTTCGAAACTCATCTTGATGATTATCGGAGTCAATCAAATTTAAATGACTGACTGTAATGATTTCGAGGTCTGTTTATAGGGACTTCAAAGGGCGTACCTTCTGTAATGGCGCCAGTTGCCCAATACACATCGCCACACAAGACCCTTTGTAAGTTCCGTTATCCACCAGACACCTTCTAGCTGCCGACGAGGATGGAGTGTCGAGTAGACGCTCTGATATTTCTGTTCATGCAAATGTGGGTACACTTTGGCACAGAATGAATAAGTTTGGAAAGCAAGTGCGATACACAAGGACGACATAAGCTGTGCTAGCCCTCGGGTTGTGGGTACCCCATAGCGCAGAATGTATAAGTTTAATTTAGCAAAATTCTGCTGCACTTCCCTATACTATGCTGATAAAGCGTAGCTATGCTAGGAAAATCAGGTCGACCAGCAAAACCACCCCTTTTTTCTCACTCTCGCAAATGTTGTGTGCATTTAGTGGTAGGCCCCCTGTTGATGGCCGCCCCACAAGACCCTTTGTAAGTCCCGTTTTCCACCAGACACATTCTAGCTGCCGATGAGGATGGACATGTCGGGTAGACGCTCTGCTATGTCTGTTCATGCAAATATTGGTACATTTTTTGAACATAATGAATATGTTTGGATAGCAAGTGCGGGTACACAAGGACGACATTAGCTATGCTAACCCTTGGGTTGTGGGTACCCCATAGCGCAGAATGTATAAGTTTATTTAGCAAAATTCTGGTGCACTTCCCTATCCTATGCTGATAAAGCGTAGCTATGCTAGGAAAATCAGGTCCGACCAGCAAAACCACCCCTTTTTTCCTCACTCTCGCAAATATGGCTACAGAACAAAATATATACTTTTGGTGCAGTGGGTGTGTGGAGGGGGGGGGGGGGGGGCGTGTAAATATTCCATAGTTTGTCGCTTTTTACAGAACTTTATATTTGCCAAAGGTCCCAATCTCTTGTCAATCAGGAGCTCTGTGGTAAGCTGTTGATCATGGTGCAAGTTTTATACCAAAAGATGGCGGTAGCATCCAGAAACAGGTTCTGCCACCATGCGCCTCTCTCAAAATCATCGGCAAGCGGGTATTTTAGTTCATGTGTATCACAAACGGGTTTTTAAACTATGGATGATTGCTTTGCACTAGTATAGGAATGAAATTGACAGGTAATTTTTGTGTTCAGGGAAACTTGAGATTTGGCTGCCTAAGGAAGAAGAAATAAATATTAACCGTGTCTTACTATCAATATATTTTCACAGGTAAGGTATAGATAGACAGTGGTAAGCCATTTAGGAATTTTCGCTTAGGACCACTGCCCCATCGTTTCGGGTGGGTTTTATAAGTGGACACGTGGGCAAAGGTGAAAGCCTTGTCTGATATGGTTGGGGAGGCGGGGGTTGGAATCCCGGTCAGATATAATGGGGTGTTTCCCGCAAATGCCGGTACACAGAGCTAGGAGGGGGGTTGATAGCTCAACAAACGCTAATTTTATTTGCAGTGCAGGGGGGTTCGAAGCATCTTGGAGGGGGGGGGATTAGTATCTTTGGCTTCCTCGCTCGATGAGTGTTATTGTATCAATGCCTTCTAACGGTATATTCCAAAACCTCGCAAAGACAAGTTAACGGGTAGCGACTGGCCAATGGGGTCTACCACTGCTGCAAAGTCCTTGTCAATTGCACCATCCAAGGCAGCGAGCTCTGGGGAAGGGAAGGGTAGTGCCGTGAAGGGGGGGGGGGGTGAAGTGAAAGTAAAGTAAGCAGAGCTATGTAACAGCCGGTACCAAGCGATGTAAGGAGGTCAGGGGTTGGGGAGTGCGCACCCGTGATGTGCAGTGGTCACTACTCGGTAAGCGGGCGAGCAGAGAAGATTTCCCCATTCTACACAAGACAGCCATAGCGAGAGGTTCGTGCAGCCCCCTCATGCCGAAACATCACGGACTGTACGCTCCCCAAATAAATAAATAAACTACAACGCGCAAATCCTAGCCAATAATTAATTAGCAATAATTAATTAACAATCATTAATAATTAATCATCAAGAACCAACATGCCCGGGAAGGTAGGCGAGAGGGTGGTGGGGGAGGGGTGGTAAAAGGGAGGGCTTGTAGGGGAGGTAAGGGAGGAAATTTTGTAACCATCACTTGGGAAAAGAGGTCAGGAGGAGGGGGAAAACCAACATTGAGTAATCCTCACAATACACACGCTCTCCAAGTCAAGGTCAGGTTCAAGGTCAAACTGTAACAAGGGGTTGTGCTAGGTAGTTACGCTTATGTATTGATTACGATGAGGGCTTAAGTGATGAGGAGGTCTATGTTTTATAGGGAATGTACCCAAATTTGCGTGGAGGGAGAATGGAAAGCCATTTTGGTAAAACCACCCTCAGTATACCCTACCAAGAATTGAACCTCTAACTCCCCAACATTGGCAGTCTAGTCTATGCAAGAGTAGCGTCTTAGTCTATGCAGCCACCAGAGTGGGTAAAACTTAGTTGATATTTAAAAAAATGTTTTTTAAATAGTATACTTTTGTTATAAAACAACTTCAACTAATAACTGAATAGTGTCCATTCAAGATTACTATTTCTATAAAAGCTAATTATTAACTTATTATAAATTTAGGTATAATATAATTTTAACGAATCAGTCATCCGAAAAATATCAATATTTTTAATTAGTACCTTAGCTAGATAGGTAGAACGTCTGTATGCTAAGTCAAGAGTCTGGGGCTCAAACTTGATATGGGTGAAAATGATCTAAGAGATGAAATTTTTGTTTTCCTTTTAATAGAAGAAATGTGTGTTTCTTTCTATTTTAGAATCAATTTAGTGGGAAATTTATGTGTTTATATATATCAGTCGTATTAGAAATTGCACGTTAATTAACCTTAGTCAAATTAAAACAAACACAAAACTTCTTTTTGCTTTTTAATTCAACTCACTGAAAATTCTCAAGAGGAAATGGATAGGAAGCTTAATAGGCTAAAACACACCCCTCAGAATCTACGACCTGATAATTTACTACTCTTTACTGTTCCCATAACTAACTAACCCTAAACTTAAGAGGGAGAAAGAGAGATTTAAAAAAGAGAAGAAGAGGAGGTTAAGAAAGAAACAACAACAAGAGGAGAGTGAAATCAATTTCCTCCGTCGCTGTGTGTGCGCGCGTAATCGGAGAAACAATAAAGGGGCAATTTAGTCTGCGTCGCTTCTCCATTCCTGAGAATACTAATTAAGTCTTCAATTAGCGGAGGGGCTTTTGTTGCCCCCCTCCACCCCCCTCCTTTCCCTTCCATGTCTTCACTGCAATGGCGCCTCTGCCGTGCGTTGGGAGATTAGTTGAAACAAACTCTCGCCTTTTGTTTGGTGCAGGAGAAATATTCTCTTCTGTGTCTGAATATATAAACGACTTGAAGGAAGAGTGATGGTAGCTTTCTATTAGAGACGGAAGAACTTAAGAAAGTTATTCAATGTGTGTGTGTGTATAAGCTTATAGGCCCTATATACATACATGCATACTTTTTCATAAACTAATGACAATTAATAATTATCGGTGGCTTATATACATAGTTGTAAAATGTGTCGTTATTTATGCAATTTTATCTATTCATAATATATATTCATAATATAATAATTATTATTATTATTAGCACCGCGTCTTACTACCCATTCGGGTTATACGCACTTACGCTAATGTGTAATGGAAGGGTGATTGTGAGATGAAATGAAGGACCTACAGTTTAACGTGGAATCCGAACCACGGTGGAGACCTGGCATTCCCCACATTCACAAGAAGTCTTGTCAGAGGTGAAGGAAGGGTTTGGTAATCAGATAAATCTTTGCCGGGACCGAGGATTGAACCCCGGCCGCCAGCATAGAAGTCTGACACCTTACCCCTAGACCACCAGGTCACCCCATAATATAATAAAATTAATTATTAAATATCCATGTTATGTCATTTTATTAATATAATGATATTGCATTATTAAATTAATAAAGCATATTAAATTATATATGTTATTAATAATGATTACATAGCTCGTACTCCCGTAAGGATAAATATTATTTAATAAAATATTTACTGAGCAATAGTAAGTTTCATTGCGTGATGAATATATGCGATTAATACGAATCATTGATACTTAATTATTTTAATAAAGTTTAAACAATTCAATAAATGATCCTACATTTAACTAGTCACTCAATTCTTACATCAGTGTAGATCTATCGTTTTCCCATTAAATTTTCAAACGTGCATCCAACGCGAAAATTATTAATGAAATAATAAGATATGAGAATAAGGACAGTTTGGAACAAGTTTAACCGCATTAGTTGGAAAATGATGAGATAAACCAATATAAATATCGTGTGAAACACCTAAAATACATGTCTGGGACTCAAGCTTTAATTACCCGTCAACAGTGATCAAAATGCAACGTGATTCTAACGCCTTATACTTCTCGCCACCGTTGCATGTATTACATATACAAACGACAGCCATACATTATAACAGTATAATAGTGTATAATATTGATACTTAGTTAGTGATGTGATATTAATTGAACCATATCCATTTAATGTGAGCTTTAGAAAGATAAAAATAAATACCCTCCGAAGCTTTGAAATATGTGTTGGAGAAGATAAAAGAGCAGGTCGACAGACAGGGTGAAAAAGGAAGAGGTCCAAGAAGAGTGGGTGGGAAGGGAACCATTTCGGATGTGATTTTCGGTAAAGCAAATAGATCAAACCCATTCTTAGGAGGAACTGTCTTCTGCCAACGTCATAAAAGTAAAAGTTGAGGAAAACGAGCTTAGAAGTGTGGATTCAATATTGGATGACATTAAGAGGAAAAAAACTTCATGAGCTGAGGAGAAGTTTAAAGGGCAGGGCGCATTGGTTGCTAGCACTGAAAAAGGAATGGACCTGTCGGTAAACCGACATCCAATATAATAATATGATAGTATATAAATATTAAATATGATAGTATTAATAAAATAATAAAATTGATAGATTAATAATATAATATTGATAGTGGCGATGCACTATACCCAAGCAAATACTTTGGTTCAAGTCTAAGTGGAAAATATATTAATTTAGTGTAATAAAAAAAAAATGATGCTTGGGCTCACTAAATTAAATGCAAAGCACTTACTTACAAGTCTTTACCTAGTGAAAAATACCTAAGTCAACTTTCTTGTTTGTTCAAATCGCGGGTTTGTATTAATCCAACGACCGTTCAACGTTTTGTGATTTTGTGAATAATATCACTAAAGGCTTTTTTTGATAGATACTTAATTATCCACTTTTTTAGGTTTAAAATTTGGATATTGCCAAAGTTTCATTGAGTCAATCATTGACTAACGTAAATTATTACTTGTAATTAATATAATATTCAGTAGGGTTAATATCTGTTATTTCCTCAATTCATAAACTGCGTGTTCTCTTTAAGGAGGAAATGCATGGGACGCGAGGAAAGGCCTGTGTTTTTGCAATTCTTATAGCAAAACATTTTGTTGGTCAAAATAGACCAAATATTGCTTCAGTACAAATGTAGAGGTGACCTGGTGGTCTAGGTGTAAGGTGTCAGACTTCTGTGCTGGGGGTCCGGGGTTCAATCCTTGGTCCCGGCACAGATTTATCTGATTACCAAACCCTTCCTACACCTCTTACAAAACATCTTGTGAATGTGGGGAATGCCAGGCCTCCACCGTGGTTCGGATTCCACGTTAAACTGTAGGTCCTTCATTTCATCTCACAATCACCCTACCATTACACATTAGCATAAGTGCGTACAACCCGAACGGGTAGTAAGACGTAGTGCCAATAATAATGATAATAATAATAATACAAATGTAGAGTCTAATTATGTTCACATGGTAATATCAGTAGTTCTTGAATATTTGTCAAGGGTGTCCTGGAATTGAATGACAACTTTTTCTCTTCATTTAAAAAGTTTGACATCTAATGCCACTATGATCATGACAGATATTCTAGAACTGGTGATATCACTATGCAAAGAAAATTAAACTTTAGGATTGTACTAAAGTAATATTTTATTTATTTTGTCCAAAAAACTGTTATGATATAAAAACAGCAAAAACATTTACCTTTTATAGCGCTCCCTACACGCCCTACCTTATGACCTTCTAGAGCTGCTGTGCGCCGCTCTCGAATATTAGATCAATCTTTCACGTTCTCTCTTCACGTCAAGTATATATATCTTTAAATCCCCAGGCCATTTTCAGTCGCGGCAGCTTCGTAACAACCGCAAACTAATAAACCAATTACGACCCCTCGACTGCCCCTTTTCCTCTCATTCCACTTCTCTCAAACCCCAATGCCACCAGGTCCTGGGACTACCCGGGGCAGGGGGGGGGGGGGAAGACCCCTGCGCCACTAGGTTGATAACCCTCCCTCCTAGGGCCCTTCTCACCCCAACCAACAAGCCCCGACAGTCAACGATACTTTCCGACGCTTGAATCTCGACCCACGGGATGGGATTACGTTACAGCCTCCTTTCCTTTTTCCCCTTGGGTTAGAATGAGAGCAAAAAGCACGCAAGTTTTTTTTGGAGCCTTTTACGCAAATAAATGCGGACTTAAGATGAGGAAAAAGGGGCTCAGGTCGACGGTATTACATTTGTGGGTTATTTATTGGACGAAATAACGAGTAAAGCAAAAACTTTTAGAGCGAGTTTGTAACATTTAAAAAGAGAATATTTAATTGAATTGTTTAAAAAAAAATTGCTTTATATCAATCTATATTTTTCTACTTGTGTTTATCATTTATATCAATATTTTATTTTCAAATTATTTAAAAATATTAAAATAATATATCAATATGTTTAAATTATATGAAGGCCTACTCTTTTTTTAATTTTTTTAAAAAAGGACGGGATTAATTTTATAATCATTGTTTGGTTTTCTATTTGCTGTTATCATAATTACTAAATGATAATTAGTTTATTAACAGAGTAAGTGGCTAGACTAAAACAATATCACGTTAAGGGTCGTGTTTGATGTCACGCTATGCTTAAAATGGTGTAGTAAAATTCTATTGAATTTGGACAGTTAATATGTTTAACTCCCACGGATAGCATTAAACTTTGGTTGGTAATGCAGCCCAAACCAGACGTCATATAGTAGTGGGATTTTCTGTATTTTACGTAAGAAAATTGTGGTATTGAGACCATTGAAACCCTTGTACTAGATTAGAAAAAAAAAATCCCGGTTTGAAAATATTTATTTTAAAATAAAAAGAATGCTACAAATTTGCTCTTGTTCAAAGAAGGCTGAAGAAAACCAGATTTAAACACATTGTTTGTTTCGAGTGTAAGCTCGTATCTAATTTTCTGGTTGCTCAGCCGAGAGATGGTCTCTTACTCACTAAATAATTTTCTGGAAATATACAAGGTTCCTTTAGAACTGTAGTCGATCTCCCAAAATACTTGGCTATGTGAGCCAGCTGAAAATCACGTAATAAACAAAGATCGAGGAAATGGACCAACTTTGTACACTCATTGCTAAAAAATTTCTCTTATTGAAGTTACAATTAATAGAGGGGTTTCCAAATATATCTGTGAATCTAAACTTAATTTTATAACCATATGCCACATACATAATTATGTTGTTTTTTCAAGACATTTATTAATAATTTAAATCAAATAGATGAAACTCCCTTTATACGTTCTTATCTAAAGAGAAATATTATAATATGTGATTTTTTCGGCCTCAAGACTATGATAATCTTTACGTTTCAAGTAACCCCGTGCTATAGTGGTCAATGGACTTGGCTACGAACCTAGGGTTCCTAGGTTAAATTCCCAAATGGGACCATTGGTAATGTCCTGGAAGGGGAATTGTTCCAATGGTCACCAAGGTTTGGTTATTAATCAGGGGTTCACAAACTGTGCGTCACGATGCACTAGACCGTCGCCGGTCTTGGTTCGTGGCGTTGCGGCTATAAGGAAAAACTAAAACTTAAAATGTATAGTGAAATCCAACATGCAAACTTTCAATATGTATACTCGTAGGCCTATATATTTTAAAGAATGGAAAAAATGGGAAAAAATTCTTGTGAAACCATTCCTTACATATGTGTTCTGGATTCAAATACTCCTTGAAAATAATGGATGTAGGAGCGTCACATGAAAAATATGACTTGTGAAGGGCGACGTGCTCTCAAAATTTTGGGAACCTCTGGGTTAATTATTCTTAAATTAAGTTTAAGATCACTGCTGGCTTCATACCTTTATATTCACTAACATCATATCATCTCATCGCGGGTATGACATGTATAAAACCTCCATAAATATACCCTGGGCAACATTCTGTTCCACAAGAGTGGCTTAAAGACAACACACACAGGCAACTGAACTATATACTATATCTCTCCAGATCAAAGTTGAAATACGCTTAAAAAAACGGGAATTAATAAAGTGGCTTTTACAATAATCAACATGTATGTTTGTCTGTTTGTCCCTGGCCACAGTTCTGAAACAGTTTTAAGGATTTTATTCAAACTTGATATTTAGAAATTACATGGCTATGTAGTGTGACATTAAATAAATCAATCATCCTAACCCATAAATTACGAGTAGTTTACTGATGAGTGATATATTTGAATTCCAATTTTTTCAAGAATGGCTTTAACGATTTTGATTAAGATTACCTGGAGGTCTAGGGGTAAGGTG
Source organism: Timema cristinae (assembly GCA_039000515.1). Classification (NCBI taxonomy): domain Eukaryota; kingdom Metazoa; phylum Arthropoda; class Insecta; order Phasmatodea; family Timematidae; genus Timema; species Timema cristinae. The sequence goes on along the minus strand of JBCFYV010000003.1, from coordinate 57,531,289 downwards.
TCAGACTTCTGTGCTATGGGTCCGGGGTTCAATCCTCGGTCCCGGCATAGATTTATATGTTTGCCAACCACTTCCTTCACCTCTGAAAGGACGTGTATTAATCACAACTTGGGAATGTGGGGAATGCCAGGCCTCCACCATAGTTCAGATCTCACGTTAAACTGTAGGTCCTCTATATCATTAGAGTACGTGCGTATAGCTCTATTTTTGATATGTTTACGGATACCTGAGATATTATTATGCTATCACAGAGATTTATAAAAAATATTTTAATAGCTCAAATATCGTGTCCAATTCTCTTCTAAACACATGAACGAATCTATTTTATTATGCTATTCGTTTTAATACCACGTCTTACTAGCCGTTACACAGATGGTATCGGGATGATAAATTCAAAATATAGTAGAAATGTACTCACATTTGTGTGGATAGTGTGATTTTTTCTCACACGAACACAGGATTTGTGTGAAGAAAAATCACACTCTTTGCACGAATGTGGGTACATTTCTACTATATTATATATACATATATATTTATAAATATATATTTAATATAGTAGTATAGTAGTGTATATATATATATTTAATATAATTGTATAGTATTAGTAGTATAAATATATATAGCTAAAATTTGCTTTAAGACATTTTGAAATAAATAAAAGAAAAATGATTCTTCTAATATTCATATTTCTGATATTAATTACTTTTTGTTACATCTATTTTCATACAAAGTGTATGACGTAAGCCAAAATCAGTTTGCCACAACTATTATACATCATGCAATGTGCGAGAGCGCATGATCTTAATTTAACTTGATTATTATTAGTTTCTTTTATAAAAATAAGTGGTAACGAACTCCGCACGGACTTTCTCACTCCACTATTTAAAAATTGAGATATTTACTCAAAACTCGTAATATGTGTTAAACTAAATATAATACACTAACAAACCCGAGAAAAAATTGCGTTTTACTTAATTTTCTACGTTAAATATTTTTGGCTCCCGGATTAAATTTTATGATTTTCTTTTTAAAGAATTATAGCCCTCACTAAAATATTTGGACAGAAAAAAAATCGATACTGGGGGAACAAGGGTCAACACCTCGTATTAAAATTTCTACTTCCAGTTAAAATTTTCCATATTTTATTAGGAGGTGCACATCTTATGGTTATCACAATTTTATTAAATTCCTCATTAATAAATTTAGACCAATAAAATAGGTAATTATTGACTATTGATTCTAAAATGATAGAGATAGATCACTATTGTACAAACATTTCCCATATACTATTGGTTTTACAAAGATATATCTCATATAAAAGATTTTATTTTTAATATTACTACAATTTTGCAAAGATAAGTTATTTAATATCTCAAATAGTTGCGGAGATGAGGACATTACCACTTCAGTAAAGTACCATAAAAATCATTTTCACAGGAAAATTAAAATAGCGATTTTGTTTATAATCTTAACCGATGCCTGGATACGAATTTTAATCAAAATAATTAGAGCTGATTTTGAAAAAATGAATTTTTATCCCTACGTCTTGTATTAAACTAATCTTAATTATAGGGTTAAACAGACACACCAACAGACGGCATTGCAAAAACCACTTTTTAGGGCGTCATGAAACGTCAAAATTCATCATCACCATCTCGAGTTAGATTTTTTTTACGGTTGCAATACTTGACCCTTTAGTGCTATAAATGTTATATATGTTGTATAAATGTTATATATGTATTTATATATATATGCATGTATATATATATGTATATATATACATATATATTTGCGTTTAGCTGGAAAATATATGTATATATATATATACATATATATTTGCGTTTAGCTGGAAAATTATGGGTTTTATAAAAAATGTTTCAAATAAAATATTTGTACTATAAATAACATAGACCATACATATTTGCGATGATAAGTAATTTCATATTTCAAATAGTTTTGGAGATGTGATAAAAAATGAGAATGTATTCATCAAACCGGAACCCTTAAAGTCATTGTGCCGAAAAATGAGTGTGTCTCTTTTATTTATAATTTGATAAATGCTTAGAAATGAAATTTAATTAAAATCATTTGAGCCTATTTTGAGAAATTCAATTTTTTTCTCTTTTTGCTCTCAGTAAATTTCCATTAATTTTAGGGTTGGGTACCCAATTCCAAAAACACTTCGGGGCAACCCTATGAAAAACTTAGATACCAAGTTTTAACCCGACCGGTAAAATATTTTAGGCTCTAGTCCGAGGTACAGACAGACCGAAATTCCAAACTCACTTTTTCGGATTCAGTGGGTCATGAATCGTCGAAATTCATCAAAATCTAGAATTCAATTTTTTGACTTTCACAATACTTTCTCTAGCTGTAAGATAGCGAGAAAGTAAAAAAAGTAACTTAATGAATCAACTTTATTGTCAGTGATAAATCATTAAAAAAAACCTCCATGGTGTGAGTCCACAAGCCCGCTATACTGACGAAGTGGCCAATGCTGTTTTCGATGATAGTGCCAACATTTGTGGATAGAGGGTATCATATGGTCAACACAATGAGCCCTCCAGCCACTTATATCAGTTGTTTTTTTAAATCGGAGCTGATACTTATTTATTCAAGTAGATCTTCAGATAAATTTTGAAGCATTGGGGATCGAAACTCGGGACCTCTTAATCTGTAGCCAGGAAACTCAACCACTAGACCAAAGAGGTGGTGCTAAATCATAGTACGAATAACTAAAGGCGTTGGGGTGTTAGCTAGGCTGTTGTATTATTGGTTTCATCAAGTTGGTATTAGCGAAAACTTGGCCTAAATTCAGATAACTATAGGGAGAGCCAACGTTACTTTTGTTAGATAGAGTCAATTATTTCCATTTATAATAAGTTAAATTTATTGGCTCTCATTTTAGTTTTAATATATGCTAAAAGGGTTCACGATACATTAAATTAGTCAGGTGAATATGCCTATTTAGTTAAGAGTCCCGGGTTCAATTCTCAGCATGGCAAAATAATAATTGCGAAGCTATTTCTTAGAGACTGGGTGTAGTGTATATTTTAGAAATATTTTATTCAATAGGGCTTGAGCTGATTAAATAAGTTAGGACACAATTACAACAATATGCGCCTCTCTTTTATTTAATTTAGTTCTAAATCAAGATGAGGAAATGATTACTTTCATCTTATCTGTCACGTTATATTAGCAGCTATGTAAAGGAATTACAGTTGGATGTCAATGCAATAGTTTAGTTTTATAGAGCCAGGAGATATAAATTGTGAATAAATTAAGTAACACGATCAAAAATATAATCTTTTATCATGAATATAATAATTCTTAATTTTAATATCCCTAGCGTATCACAGATCCATTTTAGGCATAGGCTTACACAGACTATATAATTAAACTTTGTTCTTAAAATAAACGTTACATTATTACCGTTTGAATGTTAATACACTTTGTTCGTCATTCTAGTTTTGATGTGTATTACTAGTAATAAGTGATTAAATTTTTAACTAAATTTGTAGGAACTAAGCTTGTTCCCAATGCTCATTATTACTTGGTAGGCTACAAGTTTAAATTAGTAAAAATTTGGTTGAAAAAAATAACTTATAATTGTTGTATTTTATGTAGAGTAAAGAAGTAATTACAACTATTTAGAAACATTAATGTTTACAACATCTATAAAACAATAAATAACATCAGATCTGAATCTGTATTGGTAATCGCACTGTACAACAATAATAGAATGAAGACCCGATGTTCATGGGCTCACATCCAATGGGTGTCGACAGATTTTTCTTGAGTGATAAGTCTACGTAGCACGATTTCCTTAGGAGGGGAAGTGAAGCCATCGGTTCCATGTCAAACGTGGAGTATAAAAAAAACCTGGAAGGTATTTTATAATACTTTTCCCAGCTAAATTGGTAGGTACTTTAGCTCTCGCTCATAGAAATTCTCGTGTGCTGATGTAATGAGTCAGTTCAGAAAGTGTACGTTAAATAACCCAATAAAAATAAACAGTATAATGTTTTACCAGGGGACGAAGAATTTGGGGTTTGAATCCCAGTTGGGTGTATTGAGATTGCTCTCCTCACATGAATACGGTTATATATCTTCTACATTTATATCCTTCTCTTTTATATATCTTTAGTGTAGTTAAATACGTACAGCCCAAACGGGAAGTAAGACATGATGGTAAGAAACAACATACTTTATTAAAAAATATTCGAACAATTGTTTATGCAGATTTTGTACAGTATCCCTTTTTTTCGATTAACCTCTCCCCAGCTCTTACTTACGGCTTCAACCTCGCAGTAACTTTTAATCACTGTTTATTGTTGTAATTCCCCTCCCTACATAAATGTATAGATTCATACTCATTCTCTTTTCTAACGTCACCCCTTGTTTTTCATCCCTCTCTTACATACGGATGCTGAAAGCACCGTCGTTATAGTGGCAGATAATATCTTTCGCTTAAAAAAAAAAGTTAATCCATGTCACCCATTCGCTTTGCGCCATTGTCACACTGGCGCTGATCAACGGCAGTTTATCGCACCACGTGCAGCCAGTCCGGGCCCGCGAACGCTATCTACATGCAAAGATAAGAAACAGACGAACAAGTAATCAATCCTTAATCATTACACATTCTAAAGGGAAATCAAGTTTTATGCCTATAATGGAATGATAAGTAATGTATTAGCGCTGCAAGAGAACAGATGAATGGGGCGAAAGGGAAAAGCGAAGGAGAAAATATTTAGTGATTCATGTTAGTCATTTACAGTAGAGATGATGCAATAAAAAAGAGCTTATAAAGTGTTTTAAAAATAAAGGTAGTGATAAAGTTATGACTGGATGGATTAAAATAAATTAATAGTCAGACACTTATTTTTTATTTTTAACCCCTTAAACGAAATTGTAATCATATTTTGTCTATAATGAAGAATTTAAAAGAATTTAAAACATGTGGGCTTTTTTTTTTTTAGCACCGCGTCTTATTACTCGTTCGGGCTATATGCTTATTTATTAAATTACGCAAATGAGCTCAGAATGAGGAATGTTTAATTTAGAGGAAATATACCCACATTTACGTGGAGTTAGAGTGGAAAAACATTTTTGAAAAACCACCCTCAGGATACCCGACTGAGATTATAACCTTGATCTCCCCGTCATAGGCTGTCTAGTTTATGGCAAGAGTTGCGATTGTAGGTCCATTTGTGTTTTATATAAATTGTAATTTTTTACCTTAAATAGTTATTATTTTTAATAAGAATGAATTGAAGATTTGATATACATCTATAACTTAACGACCTAAGAGATTTTACCGTATCAAAAATTAAATCTCGTGAGCCTAGACATCTTTTGATAGTTGGACCCCCGTTTGGGTAGCGGTGGGTTTCGGGTGGGGTTGAAATGCTTGTTGAAGTAATAGCTTTATTATATTATATATATATATATATATATATATATGTATACATAAATATATATACATATATATGTATACATAATATATTATATACATATATATACATATATATACATATATATACATAAATATATATATATATATATATATATTTATGTATATATATATTTATGTATATGTATAGATATACATATATGTATGTGTATATATATATATATATATATATATATATATATATATAAAGCTATTCTAGTGAATAGGTTATAAACTACAAATTTAAATGTAAACAGTTAAAACTTTTAGGTTACTTATTAGGATCCTATTGGTTATCCAACCTGGTACGTTACCGTGTCCAAGAGTCATGTTCCAACTACTTGGCTATTGTTTATTTATTTTTATTTGAGGTATTTTTAACGTGCAATTTCTGAGCCGACTAATTATATCAGCATACAACTTACAAACAAACTTAAATATAGAACATACACAGCCCCAGCAGTTAATTTATTATTATAAAAGGGGAAATATTTTAGCAATAATACATTTTTGGGTTATGGCAGAAATCAAACCCGCAACTCTAATTTCATAACTTGGTAATTAATTTGTTATGTGTCGTTTTAAACTAGTATAATGGGTAATATTTAACTCAACCCACTTTGGTAACCGCATGGTCTAAGTCAGAAGTCCCCAATTATTTTTGATGGAGTTCCGTTTTAAAAACTCGTGAGATTTCCGCTGTCCGTCATCACTTTAACGGTGACTCAAGTTCAAGCCCTATAGGGCTATACTAATTCAAAAACGTGATTTTTTTTCCTTTTAGTTATTTTACTTATTTATTATTGATGGCCTTCCATGTCTACTACTCGCCCACCACCGAAATAGCATAATTTCTTCTGTTTATCACTATCTCATAAAGGTTCTTAAAAATGTAACAGTGCTCCGAATACGGACCGTAGTGCACCATTTGGTGACCATTGGTCTAAGGTGTCACTCTAGTGTTAGACTAGACTACCGATGACAGGGAGATTGGGTTTCGAACCCCGGTTGGGTGTACTGAGGTGTTTTTTTTTCCAAATAATTTTCTAATTTCTATCCACGCAAATGAGGGTACACTACCTTTGAACTCAGCCTTCCTCCTCCCTAGCTCAATAGCTTATTTAGGACATATACATGTAACCTGAACAGGTAGTAAGATGCGGTGATAGAAAAAAAAAGCGCAAATGATAGGTGCATCAAAACCGCACCATTGTGTGTGGTCTTTTGAGACCCATATGGTGACGCCGCAAGGAATGTCTATTTTTCATAAATAAGTATTGTGAGTTTCGTGAGTTTCGTGAGTTTGCTAGTTATCAACGTAAGCTAACCTAGTCTAAGCTAACCTAAGCCTCTTTTGTAAAATGTTAGGCTGTTGCTCCCTGTAGGTTTATTATTTTATTGTAATTATTGTATATTGTAAGGGGTTATTACAATATATGTTTTCCATTCTGCCACGCAATGTAGTTTTTTTTTCCCTATGTGCTTTTGTTACAAACTCTATGTACGGTTTCAGTGCTGTCCGCACAAGTAAATTCTGTTCAGTCAGTAGACCTATTAAGCATGTGATGAATGAATTGATTCCTTTTAAAATGATACCCGTCTCTGTGGTCAAGTGGTTCGGGTGACGGTTGACAAACATCGAGGACTTTAGTTCGATCACAGTACCTAAAATAGGATAGTATTAGTATATTATAGCGACATTTCGTCATTCGTATTGGGAGTTGTTACTATTTTCATATATGTCTTACTACAATTTAGTAAGGATGAGCAAGGCAGGATTTAGAGTAAGTTTACCCTCATTTTCGTAGAGTAAACGTGGTAAGACAATCAGGAAAAATCACCCTCAGTTCATAAGACCAAGATTTGCAACCCCAATCTTCATGTAACGGGCAAATTAGGTTAAATCAGATTGATATTTGATGGCTGGTGTGGATTTTTGTATGATAAAATGTAATTTGAGTTTGTGTTAATATAGCGATGCATCTCAGGAAAAAAAAATTATGTAAATAAATAATATGTTAAGACTTAATAATAAATTATTATTATTAGCACCGCGTCTTACTACCCATTCGGGTTATACGCACTTACGCTAATGTGTAATGGTAGGGTGATTGTGAGATGAAATGAAGGACCTACAGTTTAACGTGGAATCCGAACCATGGTGGAGGCCTGGCATTCCCCACATTCACAAGATGTCTTGTCAGAGGTGAAGGAAGGATTTGGTAATCAGATAAATCTTTGCCGGGACCGAGGATTGAACCCGGCCGCCAGCATAGAAGTCTGACACCTTACCCCTAGACCACCAGGTCACCTACAATAATAAATTATTAATACCATATTTGTCTAAAATAAGATTTAAACTGTAAAAAAATCTATAAATTATAATATAAATTATGTACAAATTTTGAGACTATTCGTATGCATATAGTTTACCTTCGTGTCGACACGTCCTTTAAACATAAATTATTGTTTTTATTAGTATTAATATTGCATCAGCAACCCGAAATCTTGTAATAAAAATCCTCAATATTTGTATAATTTCCAAAGATTATTACGGTACATTCATGTCACTGCATATCCACTACATTTCACCTTTGCGTCGTTAGATAAAATCATGCCATACTTTTTCAAACAATAAACACAATAAAACAGGAAAATAAAAAGATTGAAAAATAATATTTTCAACACATTTGCTACTAACTTTACATCAATCTTTTTCTTAACCCTCCTCCCAAAACTCCCTCCTTTTTTTATTTCTTTCATAGACACTTATATCCTTACACTCACGGTACTTTTTTTATTTAATAAAATATTTCCTTTCCCTTCTTTATCCACTATCCTCAACATGTTTACTTTGTATCACCCCTTCTCGTTCCCTCTCTCTTACCCACTTCTTCACAGCTTTGTTGCCCTATCACTCGACACAAAATTGATTATAGCCTCATCCTCCCTCCTAAATACACCCTCCTCCCTGTACCCACCCCTCTCCCATCTTCCCCTCGCAGTATTGTATGAACCCGGCTAATCTTGGGCTCACGCTAAATTTGATCCGCTACGTCTCTATTATCGCAGTTAGGGGTAGAAGATGGTGGGAGGAGGGGCAGGGGTTCGGTCGGTGTTGATATAATGGGCTAAATGGGCTGTGGGGGTGTTTTAGGGGCCACGTAGGGGTAATGGGATAATGTGAGGGGTTGGAAAATATTACTATCCACCCACCCTATTTCTCTCACTCTTTCCTCCATTTCTCTTCTTCCCCTCATATGTGGTTTGGTAAACACTTGGTTGAGAAGTGTATCATGACTTTGTAGACATATATAAGGGGAGATAAAAGGAAGGGGGTGAGAGGTGACCGAGGATTATGTGTTTAAAATGTGCGTTGCTAGAGTTAAAAAATATGTGCTCATTTTCTGGGAAATGTCTCTACTTATTTCAGTGCCTTAAGGCCAAGGACCCAAAGTTCAGCATAATAATTAATTTATTTTCCTCTCTAACACAGTTTATACTGTAAAATAAAATAATCCGTCTTAAACTTTTTTTCTCCCCTTTTACTACAAGTCCTTCTATCCTTCATGGCTATCCTCTTGCCTTGGAATGTAGAAGGTAAAAATTAGTGAGTGTGTGCTCGCATTTGGTAAAGGGAGAGTGATAAATTATCTTAGAAAATCTGCCTCCCTATATTCATCCAGGGATTGAACCCATAACCAACCATTGTCGAGAAACAAAACAAGATAAGAGTAACTCTTCTATTTGTATGCTCATCGGCGTGGGTAATTTAATTTCTCGGTTATTAAAGATGTATTGGAAAATAATAATGCTAATCGACACATCACATGTCTCAACTGTTTGCATTTTAATAAAAATAAGGGGCCTATACCGTGGTTACTATTTAAGACGCGTTGTACTTCAGACAATGCCCAACCAAATATAAGAGCATTTGCATCATTTCTTTATAGAGTCTTAGTTAAGTTAACACTAGATTGAGGCTTCATGGAGCGGGGAAGTAGGGGAAGTGAGATATACCCTGAGTTCACTATAAGTTGGGTCCCGAGTAGCTGGGACATCATTTAGGAAAAATATGCCCTCAATACATTCATCCGGGATTTGGACATCAGCTTCCACATCTCCCACAAACAGGACCGACCAAAGTGGACGCCTGAGTCCACGTGCCCACCGTAGTAGGTTATTTTACAGAAAGTAGAAGTTAAGCAACGTCAAATGTATATTATTAACTTCTAGTTTAAATAATGATTAACAATGGTTTTAAATATATATAATCAAAGGATACTGGGACATAGCTGTGAACTTTCAAGGAAATGCATTAGATTCGCCTAAAATGAGAAAAACACAACTTTTGAACGATTTAATAAAACTGATCATGAGCTAGATTTTCAGCCTTCGAAGTCAAGCCGCAGTGAAAAGAATTGCGAGAAAAGGTCAATAATATTGTAGATTTTATATTAAAACATTTCTGTGTCCAAAATAAATAATACATTTTTCCGGTGGCAACGTTTAGTTTAATTTTTTACACGTGGTGACCTCAACAATACTTGGAGATCTGTAATGAATGCCTTAGAATTTAATAATAAAATTTTCTGTTCATTTAATAGATAGATTCAACATCATGTCAATATAATTATGTGAAGAAAAGTAAACTCTTATGTTTTTACTGGAGCAATATTATACTAATTTTTGCCAACAAAATGTTTTGCCATAAAACTGAGAAAACACTTAAATTTTCTACAGTCCGCTACAACCCCACCTTAGATATATTAGAGATGCCTTGAAATACCAACAAAAGAAGCTCTTCTAAAGGATGTATTCGTAAAATGGAAAGGTCAATTAATATTTATTTTAAGATTAGGCTATTATTTTTTAGAGGTATGTGAAGATTGTAAATGTCAAAGTTGAAGGTCAAATATATTTCGATTCGACTTTGACACCCAAAATAGCCTTCTCATCTTCGAAATATTTCGAAGGAAGAAGAAAACTTCCATATAATTAGAACATATTTAAAATATTCTGATTATTTTGATATATTTCCACATAAAATCATTTTTAGAACAGATACTAAACTGGGCTACCTGGGTAGTACTAGTATTAGTCACTGTTACTCTCATCCCGTGGCCAATTTGTCAGGATAACCTAATTTCAGGGAGGGGTTGTCAGATAAGAGCGTTGAAAATAATCAATCTGGAGTTTTGCTGAGTTTTATTAAAAAAATATGGTACAATATGTGATGTAGTTAGTCATAATTAGTTAAGTTAAAGAAAAGTCGTTAGTCCAAATCAGTCACTCTACCAAATAGTTCTTCTGTATGCTTATTTCGGTGATCTAACTCTACTTTTAACTGAGGACAAGAGCATACATAATCAAGTCCTACCTTGACACCCTCCTCATATAGTTTAAAAATGTGTCTTCAGTTTAACGTTTCTGCTTAATTGATTAATACTGATGTGTAGCTATACACAAATTAAGCTGATTGAAATAACTTTGTCATCTATACTTATAAAATAACATGTCCTGACTGACTGACTGACTGATTCATCATCGCCGAGCGCAAACTATCAAGGCTACAAGCATGAAATTCGGACTGTATATTCATTTTGTTATGTAGGCACCCACTAAGAAAGTATTTTAGAAAATTCCACCCCAAAGGGATCAAAATAGGGGATGATAATATGTATGATAATATATGTATGAAAGTTCGTCATTTTGAAAGTTACATAAACAAAATTTTGTATTTCGGTTATTGACGTAAAACAAATAAATACGTGTTTCAGGAATTTTGGAAATTTTATTTAATAAGGGATGAAAAAGGGGGTGAAAGTTTGTATCGGACTTGCATTATTTTTGATCTGAGGTCAAGTTATGGTCATCAACGTAACGTAATATTTTAAATTAATCTGTAAATACATATGTATATTTTCGTATTTGTATATAATCAACTTCCACGCGAGCAAAGCCGCGGGCAACAGCTATCTAGTATACTATAGATTATTGGGAGCTATTTGCCTTTGGCTGGCTTAATCAGGCTTAAAACACATAGAAGGCGCAAGCGTCTATTAGTAGTCTTAATATTAATATTGCCTTAAATTTTACAAGACACTGATAGCGCATTATAATAACCAGGACCAGTGATTAAATTGCGTAAGAATATATGAATTCAGATAATGCAGCATAAAATGATATAGAAATTAGAATGCATTGATTTTTTTTTTCTCTGCGCCTCTTTTGTTACCTAGTGTCCTTGATGCCCCTGTAAATAATTTAAAAAATAAAATTAGTCTTATGTGACAACAACAAAAATATTATCTTCGACTTTGGCTTTGTTTTACTTGTTTCAAACTTCACTTCGAGTTCGCTTCTAAATTTAAAAGGGAAAGTAAATTACCCACCAGATATTAATTTCTACTTAAATTTTTAATAATGTCAGAGGCCTACTTTAGATACATTTTTTTAATATTAACATAAGGAAGAACCAGGTCTATTAAAAAAGTTTATACAATCCATACGTCTACACTCATAACTCAGTTTTGTTAATCACCCTGAGTATGAATTCAAATAACCCTACACTTTTAAGCAAATAAATGAAAGTTATATAAACAATTTCAAATCCTTTCGAAGAATAACTTTACTCTTTCTAAATTTATTGTAATATTTGCAAGTCGTTTCTCTTAGATTTTTTTAATATCGCTGTGTGTGAGTGTGTACGCGCGCGCATGTGGTGTGCGTTTAGTCGGTTATAATAACAGCTAGAGTTGAAGAAAATATTAAATAGGGGAAGACGGGGTGAACTCGCACATGGTTTGCGTAACCCCGCTAACTGCTTTGCCGACTATTCTCGTCTGCAACACGAGGGAAAGAAATAAGAAAAAGGGGGCATTTATTCTCTTCTTATGGAATGTTATTACTCCTGGCTGACGTTCTAAACGGCCGCTTGGATGAAATAAATAAGTTTTAACTACCATTTTTTTAAGACCTTTCTTTGCAGACAAGCTATATTTGCATGCTAAGTTGACGGCAGGTGATATTTTATATATATATATATATTATATATATATATATATATATATATATATATACACACACACACACACAATGAAAACAACCAACTATGGTTATTATTACAGCTTTCTTTTTCGTTTAGTGTTTTTTGTAGGATTTCATTCTATCGGAAATCTTTTAACAATTTTCTTGCTCTTTGACCAAATTCATGAAAAGTAGTAATGGACTCCACACAAACCTTTTTTTTAATTAATCTAATATTCTTCTGGAAATGAATCTGTTTGAAACTATACACTAAACACTGTTTATGTGTGTACTTTTATTAATTAAGGTGTATATTCTAATATTGTTAATAGTTATGTATTGTTAACGCAGTTTGAATGGTGGACTAGGCTTAGAACCAAATATGATTGCTACCATAAAACATAATTAACATATGAATCCTTAATTACAATGCTAATTTAAAAGAAGATTGGCTTAAAATCCACACCATACTGAGAAGGAATAATAAGAATATTGTGTCCGGGTTACATCAATCTGTTGTTCAGTTTGCGGAAAGATTAGCAGGTACTAATGTACCGTTGCCCAGGGGGCAATAGTGGAAATTGGCAATTGACTAAATTGAGATTATTAATACAATAAAAACTTTAAAGACTATGAAAAAATTTGAATAGCTTTGAAATAAAAAATTATAGATTCTATGAAATGTTTGACTTACCAAAAGTAATAGGTAAATTGGTATGCCATCAATAATGAACTTATTAGTTGAACAATTAAATATACTAGTAAATAGTTTGAAAACAGGTTGACAAGAAATAAATGTTCTTTAGTGTTTAAAATATTTAAGCAGTGACAGTAAAAAGATTATTAATATACAGGTTAATTAGTTGACTAGGTTGTTACTCATATACCTTACACATGTAAAAAAACCACTTAACATTATTATTATTATTATTAGCACCGCGTCTTACTACCCGTTCGGGTTATACGCAAACACTTAACAACATGAAACACATAAAAATAAAAATTAAGGCTTATCAAAGAACATCTTACACAAAATTATTAAATTAAGTGTAAATGATCTAATGCTACAAACTTGTTATTCGAGTAAATAGTTTATAAGATTTTCCTGTGTTAATTATCGAGACAATATATTAATTTAGGAGATTTAATGGAAATCAATGAATGTGTGTCATCCAAGTTATACTTGTACTTTGTTATGATATATTATAAATACATGATAGTATAAATAAGTACGATTGATTACTATGAAAGAAGTGTAACAAAAAGGAAAAATTGACGTTTTGTAAAGTTTGTAATAACGTAACGTTCCTTATCTGTGTGGTTTTTAATACCTCTCCCTATATACTGTTGCTAATCTTGGCTGGGTGATGAAATGTTTCGGAGATTACTAGCATATTAGGATATAGCGATATATTAACCAAAAACTGCCATTTGGAAGTATGATTGAGTTATATAAATAAATTTAGAGATTGAGATGTAGAAAAATTTAAATATTATGAAAAATACCTAAACTATCAAGCTTACCTTCAAACTGGGAATAGGACGTTGTTCCCGATGTTAACACAGTGCAATATATTTACGTGCAGAAAATTGTTAATTTTATTACCTTTATGATGGACTAAGTGACCAACGTAAAATTTTTTAGGAAAGTTAAAAGTTAGTATATGGGGTATCGCTAGTATGACACTTGGTTTTAAGAGCTGTTGATTATAGATGGACGAAGCATGAAATTTATGGTGTTAGTCTAGAATGAAGGAGTGGGACAAAGGAAGAATGAAATTAGTTTCTATTATTCTCGACACTGGCCCGAACATGTCTTAACTACGATGGTAGGAGGACAAGGTCTTTAGGATGGAATTTATTTAAGTTTTTGATTTTGACATGTTGTGGGAGGTTCTTTATTGTATTGATAAGGGATTGGTTCTCGAATTTTGTTTCTTTATTAAAAATAATATTATGATGAAAAGTAGCATTATAAATTTTGAGGCTTTCAGCAGAATTCATTTTTGGACCTTTGGTGAAAGGGTGAAGAAATTTCATGCATTGGTTGATGTGTGTTGGTTGATGACCTGAGGTTTTAAGGTGTTCAGAAATTTTATATTTGGTTTTATTGTATTTAATGTTACTTAAATGCTTTGAATAGATTTTATAAAGTGACCTCCCTATTACTCTATATATGCAACATTACATTCACAAGTCAGTTTGTAAATCCCACTTGGGTTGTATTTATTTTGGATATTTTAGAGTTGGATATATGTTTTTTGATTGTATTGTTGGTTCCAAATGCTATTTTGATATTATGTTTTTTAAATTCTAATGATTTTATTGGTTTCATGACCTGTGTAACTAAATTTTATCCATTTAGGTTGATTAGGGTTATTTTAAATATTTTTGAGGTTAGATTTTTTTTACATTAGGTATTTGTGTTTCTGAAGAATTTATATATTGTGGATTGTGAATATCCATTAGTAGTCGCGATTTTTTTTATTAAAATGAGATATGTTTTATAATTATTTTTGGGGAGTCGAATATGGAGTAGTCTATTAATTAGGCTATTAAATGTTTGCCAATTTATGAGTTGTGGGATAGTTGTAATCATTGGGTATGATGGCATCAGTATGGGTTGGTTTCCTACACATTTTATATTTAAATTTATTATCTTTGGCTTTATAAATGTTTAGATCTAGGTAATTGATGCTGTTGTTTTGTTCGTGTTCTATTGTGAATTTTAATTTAGAGTGAATGCTGTTCAGAATGTCACCATTGTTAATTATGGTAGGGTCATGGATATTGTCATAAATGATAACTATATCATCGACATATCAGCAATATAATCAATCAATTAAGTAATTGTAACATCAGAGTACGTTCCTTATATTATAAGTTCATATTTCTCCCAACTACTACTATAATGAATATTACTGAAACTAACCAAACCTTGGTAAACATGTGAATTAATTCCCCTTTTGAGAAAAACCCTCCGCTACATGCAAGGAATCGAACTCGGGACCTCTAGTTCAGCAGCCAAGAGCTCTGACCCACATACCACGAGTCCAGTTACTAGGAAGGTAAAGTGATTATAGAGATTATTTTTGAAACGTGCCCATATTTTTGATTGTTTTACCTTGAGGATTAAATCGATATATTTATTTAGATAATTCCACCACATACTTGTCCCCGTTCGGGCTTTACGCATTAAATAAACTAAAATAGTAAACTAGGATGAGGAAGGTAAAATAACAGGGGCAATAAACTACCATCCGCGTGGTGGGAGATCAGGAGACCACTTAGGAAATAACATCTTCAGGGTGTCGAACCGGGATTCTAACCCCAATCTCCCCAGATATGAAAATTAAGTCTAACACGATGGTTTTAGCCGTTTAATAATTTTAAATAATCATAACTATAGTTATATAAAAAATATCGCAGACAAGTGGACAGGTCATATATTTATCACGAGCAAGATATGTGGCCCGCGGGTTGTTAGCTTACGAACCCTAGTCCTAGGTGTCTCAATAGGCTAAGCAATCGATGATGAGGAGATCGGAGTTCAAATTTCGGTCAAGTTTAAAAAGGATTTTTTCCCCCCTAAATGGTTTTCACATTCTATTTAAATGAAAACGCGGCTATACTTCATTTAAATTCAACCTTCCTCATTCCTAACACATAAGCGTGATTAGTATATTATACATACTAGTCGAATGGGTTGTGAGACGCAGTGACAATACAAATAATTTAGCTGACAACGGGTCAGACATGTTTGTGTCGGCGCATTACAGTTGGGCTACGGACCTCTTGACCCAAAAGCGTCATAGCTTAGTTGGGCTACGGCCACTGATAAGGAGGATTATCATCATAGCTTAGTTGGGCTACAGCCCTGATAAGGAGGATTATCATCATAGCTTAGGTTGACTAAGGTCGCTGTGAAGGAGGATTATCATTATAGCTTAGTTGGGCTACAGCCGCTGTGAAAGAGGATTATCATCATAGCTTAGTTGGGCTAAGGTCGCTGAGAAAGAGGATTATCATCATAGCTTAGTTGGGCTAAGGTCGCTGAGAAAGTGGATTATCATCATAGCATAGTTGGGCTACAGCCTTTGTGAAAGAGGATTATCATCATAGCTTAGTTGGGCTAAGGTCGCTGAGAAAGAGGATTATCATCATATCTTAGTTGGGCTAAGGTCGCTGAGAAAGAGGATTATCATCATAGCTTAGTTGGGCTAAGGTCACTGAGAGGGAGGATTATCATCATAGCTTAGTTGGGCTAAGGTCACTGATAAGGAGGATTATCATCATAGCTTAGTTGGGCTAAGGTCACTGAGAGGGAGGATTATCATCATAGCTTAGTTTGGCTACGGCCGCTGATAAGGAGGATTATCATTATAGCTTAGTTGGGCTAAGGTCACTGAGAGGGAGGATTATCATCATAGCTTAGTTGGGCTAAGGTCACTGAGAGGGAGGATTATCATTATAGCTTAGTTGGGCTACGGCCGCTGATAAGGAGGATTATCATCATAGCTTAGTTGGGCTAAGGTCACTGAGAAGGAGGATTATCATCATAGCTTAGTTGGGCTAAGGTCACTGAGAGGGAGGATTATCATCATAGCTTAGTTGGGCTACGACCGCTGATAAGGAGGATTATCATCATAGCTTGGTTGGGCTACGGCCGATGATAAGGAGGATTATCGTCTTAGCCTAGTTTGGCTAAGGTCATAGCTTAGTTGGGCTAAGTATACTGACCAGGATGATTATAACAGATAATATTAGTATTATTAGCACCACGTCTTACTACCCGTTCGAGTTATACGCTTATGTACTAATTACGCTAATGGATTAGGGATCGGGAAGGTTGAATTTAGAGGAAGTTAATCCACGTTTATGAAGAGGGAGAGTGGAATACCATTTAGTTAAAACCAACCACAGATCACCCCACTGTGATTTGAACTTTGATCTCCCGTCCTTGGAAGTCTAGCTGATCACGAAACTATCGCATTAGCTAACTACGCCAACAAGGCAGGTATCGGAGTTTGAATCCCAGTAAGGTGTAATTAGGGTATTTATTTTTTAATGGTTTTACACTCTTACCCCCCTCTCAATACATTCTTCCTGATCTCTAAGACACTATCGTAATGGATTTATATATGTATGTGAAAACCCGGATGATAGTAAGAAGGTGAGACAAAAAAAAAACCAACATGTTCAGCCATGTAGTCAAGGTGTTAGGAAGGGATTCCAGAGTAATCAGGACCCTACCCTTCTTCCAAAAGGTCAACTCTTGTACAGTATTCAATTAAAACACCCCTTTACAGTGCATTTATTTATACATAATTTATCATGAAATTAACTAATGAATTATTTTAATATGTGTTACATGCAACTTTAATGGTCTTTTGAGTCATTTGGACTAACAGTAATTGTCCAAGATCTCCTGTGTCGAGAGCAGATGGCTACGGATCATACAATATGAACTTTTTTTTAATAAATTTATTTGAGGTGTTTAACGTATGCTTTTTTAAACGACTGATTATATCAGCACACGAGAATTTCTATTAATGAGCGCGAAAGGTCCTACCAAATTTGCTGAGAAATGTATTTTCACATACCCTCTAGTTTTTTGTTTTTTTTTACATGCCAAAACCAACATTGGATCTATGGATTTAGTTACCCTCTGAAGGAAGTTGTGCTACGTATTTTATTGCTCAAAAAATATCAGTTGACTCATGCTGGGTTTAAACCAGAAACATTGGGTCCGGAGGCGAGCACTTTACTCCAAGACCACCGAGTTCGACTAGTATAAATATTATAATTAATAAATGGTACGGAACTCCACACGGACTTTCTCGCTCCATTGTTAAAAAATTGAGATATTTACTCAAAACTCGTAATATATGTGAACGAAATAATATACACTATCACTTATGCATAAATTGCACTGTACTTACGTAAAACATTTTTTTAGTCCCGACTTTAAATTTTTATAATTTTAATTTTTAAATAATTGATGTCCTCATTTGTATGTTTGTACCTATAAAAATGTTCTATGCTGGGTCCACAAGGGTCAACACTTGGTATTAAAATTTTGATTTCCAGCTTAAATTTTTACCATTTTAATAGGTTTTGCACATCTTCAGGTCGTCGCATTGCTATTCAATTCCTAATTTATAAATTTTGACTAATAAGAAATGTAACTATTGACTATTGACGTGAGCTTTCGGAACCGATTTTATTATATCAGCACATGCCTTATAAACTTACTTAAAGCTGGAACAGACACAAAATCAAACCCCGGGCCCATTAATTCATCACTTTGATATAGGGAACCATTTCACCTATGATTAATTTTTCAGTCATGTCAGGAATCATACCCGGGACCCCTAGTAAATTATTTCAAAATAATACAGAAGTCACTACAGTTAAAGCTCAACAGGATCTTATAAACTACAAAATAAAATTCTTGGTTCAGCCCTGTTTCACCCCTATGACATTGACTTCTAGATGTGCCGTAAGGCTGTCGTCCAACTCTTGCGTCAAACTGACAGAAGCACCAAGCTAGTTTGGTTGTATTTAAATGATTGGCTGCTAGAGTTATAAGTCACATTCACAACTATTTTCCTCGAGACATGATGTTTTAAACCTATTTAAATGAAACTGTAAGAGAAACTACAAGTTTATTTGTGGATTTGCCCTTATGCTATGTAAAAACTTGGTGAGTGTGAATGATAGCGAAGTGAGCTTGGCTGTAAGAACACATTTTTTCCCTGCGGTAAAGGTGGCTTGTAATTAAGGTATCATTTCGATTTGTGGGTGCTATTGACTGGCATGTGACACTTTAGTTGTTTGGGTAGAATTTTTTTTTTCATTCGATGTAATATAATATCTGGTAGGATTTTCTTTTCTTGATATTTGTTTTATACGTTTTAGTGTGTTGCCATGAATTAAACAGGATGATTTGTCTATTATGATCTTCTCCAGCTGGTTCTACTCTAATTCAACATTTTATCTGTTTGTGATTGATTGCAAGACCAAATACATAGATTTTCACAGACAATAAAAAAATTCAATTACCAACCATAAAGTTTTAAAATGTAAAAATTATACGAGTAACTAAGAAAATTTAGAAAATGAAAAAATTCAAAAAAAAATTTACCTAAAAGGAAAAAACCTACTGCACTTGAGAACGGAAAAAATTAAACTTTGAGAACTTAGTTATGGTTTTATAGTTAGTTTTTGACAGGATGGGTGGCAATCACTTGGATCCAGAAAGTTCCACGATAACTGGTGGGGGTTTTTGAAGGGTCTAATTCAACAGTATTATCCTTGCAAGGCAAGGAGTGTTTTGTTATTATATGTAATGTGTTAGTACAACATATTTACTTTAAAATATTAATCTTAATAATATGGTGTGGTTTTTTTCGCACTTCATCTTAATACGCGTTCGGACTATACGGTTATAATTAATTACGCTAATGATTTTAGTGGTTAGGAAGGCTATAATTAAAGGAAGTGTATACACGTTTGCGTGGAGGGAGGATGGAAAACAATTTTGGAATAACCACCCATCATCAGCAGTCTAATTAATAGGAGAGGTAGCGCGTTAGGCAATGAGGCCACCGAAGCGGGTATAATAGTGCATAAAATAGACATTTTTTAATAGATGTGGTCCAGAAACTCGCAATTAGTTCGTCATCACGCACATGAGCATACTAATTAAAAAGATTTATACCATTTTTTTAATATAAATAAATAA